>JAVTVY010040117.1:0-18931 GCA_036873755.1 Hanleya hanleyi | reverse complement strand
TTCGGCCACCGCGCATGCGCAGAATGACCCTAATTCAACCCCACACCCAGTCCATTAGATGCCCTTCATGGATGCTTCACTTTGATACCTCACTCGACCCCATCGGTCCACTAGGGGCTCCCGTAGCTCCAAAAAGGCTATTTTCATACCCTTCGGCCACCGCGCATGCGCAGAATGACCCTAATTCAACCCCACACCCAGTCCATTAGATGCCCCTTCATGGATGCTTCACTTTGATACCTCACTCGACCCCATCGGTCCACTAGGGGCTCCCGTAGCTCCAAAAAGGCTATTTTCATACCCTTCGGCCACCGCGCATGCGCAGAATGACCCTAATTCAACCCCACACCCAGTCCATTAGATGCCCCTTCACCTAAGCTTCACTTGATACCTCACTGACCCCATCGGTCCACTAGGGGCTCCCCCTAGCTCCAAAAGGCCATTTTCATACCCTTGGGCCACCGCGCATGCGCAGAAGGCCGATATTTCAATCCCACACCAGCCCATTAGATGCCCTCACCTAAGCTTCACTTTTGATACCACTCGACCCATCGGTGCCACTGTGCCCGGTTCCGCAAGGCTATTTTCATACCCTTCGGTCACCGCGCATGCGCAGAATGCCGATATTTCAACCCCACACCTAGCCCATTAGATGCCCCTTCACCTAAGCTTCACTTTGATACCTCACTCGACCCAATCGCACCATTTTATCTAGGGACTACTTTTTCTCCGCGGAAGCTTTTTCCCGAGACCGAATTACCGCCAAAACCACGGCCAAACCGCATCACCGCGGATGAATACATTTTTTTATTTTTTTTTGCCGGAACTTTTTTTTTTTCTATGCACTCATTGTGGGAGGTGGGTACAAATGTGGGAGGTGGGTACAACCCACCTCCCACAAATGTGGGAGGTGGGTACAAATGTGGGAGGTGGGTACAACCCACCTCCCACACATCACGCATGCGCACACCCCCAATAACCCCCCAATGCCCATACACTTATGACGTCACACCAGGTTCTGCGCATGCGCAGTGGGGGGGTATTCTATCAATTTACGCTTTGTATACTACTAACGCTCCATGTGATCATGGCATCGGTGTAAAGGACGAGGAAAAGCCGTACCGAGATCGAGAGACCGGAATTCGATCACTCAACCTCTGGCTTACGAATCCAGCACTTTACAGACTGAGCTGAGGGGAAATTTCCGCCAGCTACAAGCCAGTACAAACGCTGGTTGAGTGTCTCGCGTAACAAAATTACTTCTGTAACAGACCGGATCTGCAACAGTTGTGATGCATTGATCGAAAACAGTTTGTACTGGCTATTCACGCGGATTAACAACGTTAAAGTTATGAAATCTTATAGGGTCCATATTTCTTGCCCTCTCTTCGTGGGCTCGTAGTATTATATTTTGTTTTACATGTCTGTTTTCGATTGCCAACTGAATTGATAGGGGTATTAGAACATTCGTTTACCTTGATAAACAGCAGGCCGACGGGTTGTGGGAAAACATTGTGGGTTATGAAATTTTACAGGGCGTGCAATCATACCTTCAATCATGATGGTGCCACAGTCAATGACAGACTATGAGAACACACGATTAAGGTGGCTCCTTGGTTACAAGAATGGCTGTTCTGCGCAGCTTTTTGCGAATAGCAATTACCTCCCTTGTAATCGTACTCTTGTACGCGAATGGACAGAATGAGATACTGTGACATGCTGCGTTTACTAAGCATCTCTTGTGACGTCACGACGTCGAATGTCAAACTCTTTGTTGGCGTGGCATTTGTCGACGTCATGACGTTGCATTGTTGCGACTTCATGCAAAATGGCGGGGAAAAGTGTGGGAATAGGTAGATTCGGAGCCCTATTCATGCCCTTTTTTGGATGGCGACCTACCTTATGTTTGAGTTATTAAAAAACTACATACTTCAAGGAATACATAGTAAAAAAATGAGAAAATTGACATGACTTTTGAATATTCTGAAAGCAATTATGTCTCAAGTATTGGGCGTTTTACATAGTAATCACATTGTACCAGTTTGCCACAGGTACACGTTATACAAACTGAAAATTAGAAAAAAGTAATACGCTATGTCCCAATTTTTATATCATTTTCTGATATAGGATGGACTTCCTAAGCTATAAAAAATATATGAGAAAAATGACATGACTTTGCATCTAAACCAGGGAGCCACCTTAAAAACATCTTCATCCCGGCTCTCTCCATGATATCAATCATCGATCACGCAGATCAATGTGTTCAACCTGGACTGGAGGATTTGATGGGTTTTGTAAAATAAAATTCAATGAAGGCTCGCATCACCGAAAAATGTCCGTCATCTATTGTGGGTGGGGGCATCTCTCTTACAAACTTTCAGTGAAGCGGTGAACAGGCCACATCATTACCTGTTCGCGAATTTGAAAAACCTCATTGGAGCAGAAGAGAACAGACTAAACATAGATATATATATATGGGAATAAATATAGAAGGTTTTCATTAATAAAATATGTATAGGAATATCTTGCTTGAGTAATAGGACTTCATGCACTGCAAAGTTGGGTGTTAACATATTGAACGCCTGAAATATAACATTTATTGAACGCGTAATTGTGTTGAAATCGTTAACATTGAACTTTAACATTCAAACCATTAACGCAGGTATTCAAATGCAGAACGCATTACTGAACAACTTTAACACGCGTATTCAAAGTTTGAACAATAGCATTCTAAACTCTGACATAAATGTTCACAATGCGTTCTGCATTTGAATACCTGCGTTAATTTTTTTAACGCTAAAGTTCAAAATTGAACACGGAACATGATCGTGGTCGAGAATGACTAAAGGTTTCCTTCCGACTAAACAGTTGCGAGCTGTTCATGTAGATGACAATTCCTTCCGACTGAAAACACAGCCCAGAATAGTCAACACTGGCTTGAGAGAAAAGATCAGAAAGTTTTCTCGACAGTAGACAATGACCAATGTTTTCTTTACACTAAAACACTGACCTGAGTGTACAGGTATAAACTTCAGAACTATTTCTTGTAATGCAAGCAATTTGTCTTGTGGGGCCTCATAGGTATTTTTTCGAATACGAATTTGCATTCAATAAATACTCCCTCTTTGGGACGTGTTTTACTATCTGGTGGTCAAAAATTTCATCATTTTCCAACAGATGATTTGATAGAGCTTATAACATCATCGCTCAGAAATATTTGTATCCAATACCGCTCAAGCCGGTGCTAGGGGCTATCTGGTCAGGTCATCCAATATGTCTACATGAACATCTACAATAAAAGCGTGGTTGGGATACACATCATCACAGGGATCATCTTTGGCCCTTGTCGTGTTTTTAGAAATATGCAGTCATGATCAGCTTAGTTGTTTTGGGGGCACATGCCTTCTTGTCAGTACGCCGGCATTGTTTTCCACCATCCTTTATGTTGCGTTGAATTGTGTATGAGAAAGTAAGACGCTAACCCGATGAAGCCTTAAATCCCTACATTATATATCTGCCTGGCCCTGCCGGGTCATCTGCTGAAAATAACAGGTCATCATGAGATGCAGAACGTTCAAGTAAAATGGCTAGAGGACACAAAAATTCCGAAAAGTTTCGAGGAAAGTAGCAAACTAGAGCGGAAATCGATAATGATGCTTCAGAGCAATATAGGCGTAGAGAGTCACTTAAAATATCCGGTATCACAAGGTCATCGCAATAGCCCTGAACCCTGGTGACGTATTATACCTCTTTCAATCACGTAATAAATTGTGCATTCATTCATCGGTATGACAGATGATCATTTATCCAGCAATCTAGCATCGCTTATGTAACACGAAACTAATTAAATTGCCAACGCATGGTACATGTGCCGAAAGGCTTGTAGTCCTATATGTAACCCGATACAAGATACCGAATTAAAACTTGCTTTTCCGACTATGCCAGTCCAGGGACCTCGCGCTGGCAAATAAGTTGATGTCACGTTACATAAAGGAAATGACAGGCTAATGGAATTGTATAACGATCCCCAACAGCCATTTAATTGTCATGGATGTTGGAGGCCTGCACTGCATCAAGGGTTTAAAGAGTTTATAACGAATTACTAATCCGTTATAACGAATTAATAATCCGTTATAACGAATTACTGATCCGTTATAACGTAGTAATTATCCGTTATAACGGTTCATAATCGGATTTATCCGATTAGTAATTCGTTACAACGGATTAGTAATTCATTATAACGGATTACTGGATCTCAATTTTTATTTACTGTGGCACTAACGGGCCGTCGTACGATGGGAACTCACCAGGACTATGCTCTGTTTGTTCGGATTCTACGGAGTTTGTTGATGTTAATTGCTCAGAATGTTTCACAAGTTACTTTACTTGTTCAAAGTTTGAAAACATTTAATTTCAAGATTAAAACTCTTAATAACTCTGAAAATTTATTCCATGACATTCACGAGAAGACGACAGATCAAAGTTTTTGACCGGTAATGTTTGTGTGTCAAACCCAATTCATACCCAGCAACGTGTACACATTGTAAATGAATCGGACGCCGACGTAATCTGACTGTGTTCGAGATTGAATACGCGTGTTAAAGTTGTGAACATTTATGTTACGTGTTTAGAATTCTATTGTTCAAACTTTGAATGTGTGTCTTAAAATAATGCTCTGCATTTCAAAATTGAACATGGAAATTAACATTTTGAACACAATTACGCGTTCAATAAGTGTTACAATTTAGGCGTTCAATAAATGTTCTGAAAACAAAACTCACAGTTTACAGTGCATGTACCAGTTATTAGTGAAATCATGATGAGATCTCTGATGATGTATGCTGGGGCTCGGAGAACATTTTGACAGAGCAGGTATAGTGGACTCATTGTGAATGCTGAAATGACAGACTGAAATGACAGACAGGAAATGCTCTAATTCTTTATGGAAGAGGGCTGGCCTGGCCCACAAAACTGGGTCAACTGGCCTAGAAAGGTCCCCCCACTTTGCTGTACATGAAAACCACTGGCTTCAGTGGCTGTGTTACATTGCTGAAGAGGGTCTCACACTCAAATTCATTTGCCAAAATTTCCTTTCAAACACAGTGAAAACAAAGAAATGAGGAAAGTGAAGAGGAACATGAAATTGGAAATGCAGTATACAACAATATATACATTAATATTGACCAAACAAGCCATTTCATGTCAAAAATATTGTGACATACACAGACCAAAAATCAACCAGCATTTTCCTCTTAAAGTCTCTGGTTTAGCAGACGACAGTCTCTGCTCTAGCAGACGACATACTTTTACCTAGAAACAGCAAACCCTCAAAAACAACAACTGAGCACTTGAAAAAAACATCAAGACACATCTACTATATTCAGCTTACGTAAAAGAACAACAAAAATAATTCAAAAAACAAGGTTATCAAGAAGAAACAGCTTCAGAACTATTTCTTTCATCGCAAGAACTTTGTTTTGTGCAAGAGAAAACCGGGCACTTCCTGTCACAAGAGTTACAGCTCTCCTATATATATATCTGGATGACCCTACAGGGTATACATCGATATATAAAAATCCTGATTTTGCAGAAATGCTGAAAAAGAATGATATTGTGCTGTAATTTTCAGCGAAATTAAAACTGCTGATTGTGATCTACTCGAGGTGGAAGATGAATTTAAAAACATAGGTTTTGAAATCTACATTAAAAACAAGAAGAAACTGAGTGTGTATAGAGGTATATTGATTTGGGTTAAAGACAGGTATAAAAATTTGACTAGGAAATAACTTAGTCAAGTTGCTTAAAAAGTACAGATTGTCCATAAGTAGATGCCGTACATGTAATCACAGCCTTCCTACTGAGATGGGGCGTTATAATAATATTCAAGTTGATCGTCGTTTTCATAACTTTTGCGCTGTTAATAAAGAGAAGCCTGGGGACGAACTTAATTTTTTACTCGATTGTCCAAGTCAACAACATCTCAGGGCTAAATATTTGCCTAAATATTTTCAGACATATATTAATTTTTATAAGTTTATCAGTATTATGAATGTGACCAGTATCGCCAAATCATTGATTTGGCGCGTTTTATTTGCGTGGGAGGTGCTTTCATTTAATAATTGTTGGTGATCTCTCCACCATTCCAGTATTTTTCTATAACTCATGCACGTATTTTGTAGTCAAATGGATTATGTTTTCACAGAAATGCCAGTTTATACAACCTTGTTCTCTTGCATGTTTTTCTGTGTTCTTTTTTCATATTAATTGTGTGCTCAATTTGTTCGAGTCTTGTGTTATTATAACTTCATAATTCTTCTTAAGTTATAAGCTTACACAGCCATGTTCAGACTCTCGCCGCTAGATATACTATGTACATTATTATTTCTCAATGGCCCATACCTGCGGTTCATGTGAAATAAAATTCAAAATTCATTCATTCGAAATTTTCTATAGTATACTCAGTGATCTGATCTGGCCGAAAATAAGGTCGGTCGTGTATGGTAGGCCGTAGGGGACAAAAATCGCCATTTGGTGTAGACACATATTATTAGCCAATCACAGAGCTGTTTTACGTGTAGACATTAATTATTATCTGTCTACATACAATTTAATTCGATATCATATCGAATTATTTTATATCCGTATACATATTATTTAGATACTACATCAAATATTTCGATGCTACATCAAATTAATTTGTATCCCCATTCAAATCATTTATATACTGTATTGAATCAATTTGTATCCGTATACATATTATTTAGGTATGACATCCCAATATTTAAATTATTGTGGCTGGCCGTAGGGGACAAAAATCGGCATTTGGTGTAGACACATATTATTAGCCAATCACAGAGCTGTTTTACGTGTAGACGTTAATTATTATATGACTACATACAATTTAATTCGGTATCATATCGAATTATTTTATATCCGTATACATATTATTTAGATACTGCATCAAATATTTCAATGCTACATCAAATTAATATGTATACGCATTGCACATGATTTAGATACTGTAGGGAATCATTTTGTATCCGTATACATATTATTTAGGTATGGTATCCTAAATATATTTCGATGTAGCATCGTATTGAACCAATGAAATCGTCGGAATTATAGACACCATAAATCACTTCCGCTCCTTTAATCACTACAGCCAACATTCTCCTCACAGCGCATGCTCTATTTCTACAGGAAACATAACATTTTGTGGCGGAAGCTATTACTGCATGCCATACATATTTCCAGTGGTGGTGATTGAATGAATTATGTATGACATATATAATGAATTATGTATGACATACATAAAACTGTTATATGATTGACTGAAATGTGTCTACACCAAATAGCCATTTTTGTCCTCTGCAGCCAAGCACACTTTTAAATATTGGGATGCCATATATAAATAATATGTATACGAATACGAAATGATTTGAATGGGGATACAAATTAATTTGATGTAGCATCGAAATATTTGATGCAGTATCTAAATAATATGTATACGGATAAAATAATTCGATATGATATCGAATTAAATTGTATGTAGACATATAATAATTAATGTCAACACGTAAAACAGCTATGTGATTGGCTAATAATATGTGTCTACACCAAATAGCGATTTTTGTCCCCTACGGCCTACCATAGTCGTGGTCGCGCATGATGCATACATATTATGTACCCATGCGACTTTGTCTGTGTCAGTACAAGGAGGAGCAGTAGTAGAGTACGGTACCGATATTTTATCCGTGTATTTGCTTTCAGATAATAAAATATGATTTAGAGAGAAGAGACGAAAGAGAAATACAGTAATCTTCGAAACCCATTCACTAAGAATCATTTCTACTGTCTGAACGGAGTTTTTCTGACCTATGATTCTGAATCAGTCTACGAATTTCACAAATAAGGATAAATTTCCGATAAATATTACAATCCTATATCATTTATTTATAATTATCCGTCGCCGAATAGGTAAGATGTTGTATATAGACATCATTTCTGGTCCATTTCAAAAATCAATAAATTATCGGCTATAAAAAAGTGAGTTTTACTGATCCTTTTCTACTCCAGCGCGCTCCAAGTAAATCTATCTCTTCTTTGTCGTAATGCTCGTACTTAGCTATAATTCAGATTCACAAAGATATTTCTGAGGTCGAACCGATCGACTCCTATGTTTCAATGCAGAGGATAACAGTGCAGAGGATAGCAGTGCAGAGGATAGCGGAGAGTTAATGCATTGCTAAATTTGTAAATTCAAAATGTCTTACGGAAGAACTTGATGCGAAAGCGCACATACTGTACAGACATGTATCCACATGGGATTTCACAACTGTCTATATACTACAATCCCTCATCATGACCTGATTGGCCGTCTCAGTTCATTATTGGTATCGGTGTTCAAGAAAAGTGATCGCTGATATATTAATGTCAGAAGCCATAAAGCCTTCTTTAGCTTTACTGCGTACAAGGGATATCATTCATGGGATGATTCTCTTTGTTTATAGAGTTGCTGAAATCTCCAATAAATAATATCTGTGTGAAATTTTCAACACAATATATCAACAGCATATTGGTATTTTTAGTTTCTGCCGGGTGAATGTCTATCATGGCGGCTGGTTCGAAATGGAGCCGCTCATCATATGTTCAAATTGCCGATAAATTTGACAGAACATATCAGTCTTTCCAGCAAGGTAGGTCATTTGTTTCAACAAAATATTGGGAATAGGTTTTTTCTGGAGATGTACCGGCCAAATTTACTACATAACAAGTAAGGAATTTTAATAGTATTGTCACATCTAATGCGGTCATTTAAACGTTCAGTTTATGGTAAAATCCCACTGTCATGCCGTATGCAGACGTGACACCCCACCCATTCATTATCAGGACTTGACTTCCGGTGAAATTTGATTGACTGGGCGCGAAATGATTTGTGATACATTCTAAAAAAATTCTATAATATTCAACACTAAAAAATATCCAAACAACATTTTAAATTTTAATAGGAAAAAAAGTCGGGGCCAGTTTGATTTGCCCACCTCTCATATTCGCTGTGAATGTGTCAGGCGGAATGACCTAAATTTGGCAGCCGTAGCTCGAAAGAATGGTGGCGAATGTATGCTGAATTTTTTATTTGTTTGAGCGGATCAGTCAGGTTACCTGGCGTGGCGAGTCATTTGTGGCGGCGAATATTAGGGAATATAGTTTTGTCAAGATGTGCGCAGCCGATTTATTACATATTAAGTAAGGCTGTTTTTAGTGGTTTGTGAACTTGAGCGCAAGGGAGGAACCATTTATCAAGTCTTTGATATGACCCGGCCGGGGATTGAATCCAGTAGCACTTACTTGCTAACGAGGCCGACTCTCTCGCCATTAGGCCACCACAGTGCGCAGTCGTCAGTGACGATGAACAGTCATACAGTTATTGATATGTCTTACCTCCACAATGTATGTATTCAGTCCTGGTATCATCTCCAGCTGGTCGTTCATTCTCTGCTGAAATAAACTTAGCGACATTCTCAGCCATATTCTATAGTGAAATAATCTTTCAGCTGAACTGATCATGACTGTGTCAAAATGACCTGGTATGTAACTGGTCCAGGACCGTTGCCTGTATGACCTATATAGTTATCGTTTGGTTTGAGGTCACAAACCACTAAATATTCGCCTTACTTAATATGTAGTAAATTGGCCGAGCACATCTTGAGAAAACTATATTCACTAATATTCGCCGCCACAAATGACCCACCACACCAGGTAGCCTGGCCTTTCCGCTCAAACATATGGAAAATTCAGCATACATTCCCCACCATTTTTTCGAGATGACACCATTACGGCAAATTTCGGAGGCTATGGTTGGCCATCCCTGCCAGAATTCGTCATTTAGAGGCTGCCTCTAAATAATATATACCATGGTATAAAATGCCAAGCCTGCCATAATTCGTATTTAGAGGCTGCCTCTAATTATTTTGTACCATGGTATAAAATGCCAAGCCTGCCATAATTCCTATTTAGAGGATGCCTCTAAATCGCCAAGCCTGCCACAATTCGTATTTAGAGGCTGCCTCTAATTATTTTGTACCATGGTATAAAATGCCGAGCCTGCCATAATTCGTATTTAGAGGATGCCTCTAATTCATTTTAGCCGTAAGTCGTAAATTTTCGCCTTCTTATTATTTCCACCAATGATATGCGCTTTCACAAATTTGATGCCATATCTCTACGCTTGTTACAAGTTTACTCATTGGTCAAATTTAATATTCTTGATATGACATCGAGTTGTTTATGACTTACGGCTAAAATGAATTAGAGGCATCCTCTAAATAGGAATTATGGCAGGCTTGGCGATTTTATACCATGGTACAAAATAATTAGAGGCAGCCTCTAAATACGAATTATGGCAGGCTCGGCATTTTATACCATGGTATATATTATTTACAGGCAGCCTCTAAATACGAATTGTGGCAGGCTTGGCGATTTAGAGGCATCCTCTAAATAGGAATTATGGCAGGCTCGGCATTTTATACCATGGTACAAAATAATTAGAGGCAGCCTCTAAATACGAATTATGGCAGGCTTGGCATTTTATACCATGGTATATATTAGTTAGAGGCAGCCACTAAATGACGAATTCTGGCAGGGATGGCCAACCATAGGAGGCGCCAATCAAACTGGCCCAGATTTTTTTCAGATTAAAATTTGAAAAGGTGGTTTTGATATATTTTAGAGTCAAATATTTTAGAAACATTTTAAAATACGTCACAGACCATTTCTGGCCCAGTTATGTATAATGGCCAATCAATGTCCGCCGGAAGTCAAGTCCGGATAATAATCTTAGACCCAAAAACGTCAATGGAGGTTTGTGACCTAAAGGGGCCCTCGGTGTTCGAGTGGTCTAAGCCGTTTCGCTGGTGACCGCTAGCCTCACACCACTGAACCGGTGTGATGGATAAGAATGTCCTGTTTATTGTCCCCCGCCGCAACGCGGCCGGGGACTTTAAAACGGTTCTTGCTTCTTTGTGTCCGTGGATGTCCGTGTGTCCGTCCATGTCTGTTCGAAGCGATAACTTCCTAACGCTTTGTTGGATTCTTCCGAAATTCGGAATATGCATTCCTTGCGGCAAGACGCCAGTCCGTATTGCATTTCAGCAACATCTGCCTGAAGGTGGCGCCGCTAGTTCTTGCTTCTTTGCGTATGTGGATGTCCGTGTACGTCCGTGCATGTCTGTTCGAAGCGATAACTTTCTAACGCTTAGTTGGATTCTTCCGAAATTCGGAATATGCATTCCTTGCGGCAAGACGCCAGTCCGTATTGCATTTCAGCAACATCTGCCTGAAGGTGGCGCCACTAGTTCTTGCTTCTTTGCGTATGTGGATGTCCGTGTACGTCCGTGCATGTCTGTTCGAAGCGATAACTTTCTAACGCTTAGTTGGATTCTTCCGAAATTCGGCATACGCATTCCTTGCGACAAGACACCAGTCCGTATTGCATTTCAGCAACATCTGCTTGAAGGTGGCGCCACTAGTTCTTGCTTCTTCGTATCCGTGAATGTCCGTGTACGTCTGTTCGAAGTGATAACTTCCTAATGCTTTGTTGGATTCTTCCGAAATTCGGAATATGCATACCTTGCGACAAGATGCCAGTCTGTATTACATCTCAGCAACATCTGCCTGAAGGTGGCGCCACTGGTTCTTACTTCTTTGTGTCCGTGGATGTTCGTGTACGTCCGTGCATGTCTGTTCGAAGCGATAACTTTCTAACGCTTTGTTGGATTCTTCCGAAATTCAGCATTCGCATTCCTTGCGACAAGAGGCCAGTCCGTATTGCATTTCAGCAACATCTGCCTGAAGGTGGCGCCACTAGTTCTTGCTTCTTTGCATCCGTGGATGTCCGTGTACGTCCGTGCATGTCTGTTCGAAGTGATAACTTCCTAAAGTTTTGTTGGATTCTTCCAAAATTAGAATACGCATTCCTTGTGACAAGACGCCAGTCCGTATTACATTTCAGCAACATCTGCCTGAAGGTAGCGCCACTGGTTCTTGCTTCTTTGAGTCCGTGGATGTTCGTGTACGTCCGTGCATGTCTGTTCGAAGCGATAACTTCCTAACGCTCTGTTGGATTCTTCCGAAATTCAGCATTCGCATTCCTTGCGACAAGAGGTCAGTCCGTGTTGCATTTCACCAACATCGGCCTGAAGGTGGCGCCACTGGGTCAAAATAGATTTTTTTCCGTGTACATCTGTTCGAAGCGATAACTTCCTAATGCTGTGTTGGGTTATTCCGAAATTCGGAATACGCATTCCTTGCAACAGGACGCCAGTCCGTATTGCATTTCAGCAACATCTGCCTGAAGGTGGCACCACTGAGTTTCTCTTCTTCTTGTCCGTTCCAGTCAAAATGGGCCTTCAATTTTGCTATATGAAATCATTCTATTCCACATCATATGATTTACCCTAAAGCTTTTGCATGAACCATATTTTATTTCAGAAGTATAATGTGAAATAACTGGCGGGGAAATCCCCGCAGTACTGAATCCCTGATTTTTGAATTTCGTGTCATCTTAAACGAAGGACAACATTTCCTTCAATTTTGCGGTAAGTCCGTCATGTATGATACCATGAATTAGATCTATGCATATATACGTGTATATATACCTACAACCGTAATGTATACGTGTATGTGTGTATATATATATATTTATATATTTATTATGTACACATATGTGCTTTCGTCCGTGTGTATGTCTATACGTATATATGTGAAGACATATTGTATTGCACATCATAGGATTTACCCTGAAGCTTCTGCACCAATCATTTGTCTACACACGTATATTACTATATTAATTACAACTGTGTTCCTAATGTTTGGGTGCACACTGTGCATATGATCAATTTCCTGAATTGAACTGAATTCAACCTTGCTGGTCTACAGACTGACAGATGATGGCATGCAGTTGTCAGTGCAGTTGTTCATGTACAGGGAGCTTTCTATGAATGAGTTGCAACCCCAAAGGCTTAAAATTTATCAGGCACAGACCCATGTTTTTACCCCTCGGCCATTTTTGGCCATGGGGTATTGTCATCATCTTGTACGTCCGTCTGTCCGTACGTCCGTTCGTGAGCGAGATAGCCGGAAAACTGTTTCGCTGATGAATTCCAAATTTGGTATGCTTATTTGCCTAGTCAAGGACCAGAAGCCTATAGAATTGGGACCTGATTGGTACCTTAGCAGCCATCTTTAATTTCATGCAAAATGGATAATGATCCATATCTCGGAAACCATTCAACTGTTCAATACGAAATTTGATATACATCATCGATACATCAAGCAACTTTCAACGAATTACCAAACAGGCTTTTCTGATTAGCTGGGAACCCTGGATGCCATCTTTAATTCATGCGAAATCGATAATGATAGCATACATATCTCGGTTACCATTCAATTGTTTTATATGAAGGTAGGTATGTATCATCAATACATCCAGATACTTTGAATCGGGACCTGATTGACTGAAAACCTTTGGTGGCCATCTTTAATTTAGGCAAAATCATTAATGATCTATCTCTGATTCCGTTGGAGTGCTCAGTGGAAAATTTGGAGACTTACGATGAATGACAGATCTGGTTTCTCTGATTGGGCGGAAATCTTGGCGGCCATCTTTAATTTATTCAGAATCTTTAATGATGTTTATCTCTGATACCATTCAAATATTCTATACGAAACTTGATTTACAGCATCGATGTATGAAGAGACTTGCATTAATGAATAACCACATTAGTTCCTCTGAGTGACGGGAAGGATGGGCAACCATCTTTAATTTATGTAAAATCATTAATGATCTCTATCTCTGACACTGTTCAAATGCTCAATGTAAAATTGGGTATACATTATCGATGCATCATCTCGGTTACTTCTACACGATGTGCCTAGGATACAGTACTATACTATACACAATTTTTTGTAATTCAGCATCGCAAAAAACCACCATCGATTGCGTTTTCAATGGTAAAAGGGTTAGGAAAGAACTAAAAATATACTTCAATGCAGAGTGATTTTGATTGACGCCAGAAATCGCTCAGAACGCTTCTTCGGCGATCTAGACCCCAGGAGCATCTGGGGCCTGGGCGGCCCCTGGATCCTCACCTAAAGTGCAATGATAGTGGCCGTACCACTTTGAATTTGCTTCCGACGCCCCTGTATTAACAGACAGTGTCAACATACTGTTCCAGCTGTCTCCCGTTCAGTGATTGGTCATTCGACCCCGCCATTTTAAACTAATACGAGCATTTTCATTGGATCACTATTAGATAAGACCCACCCCAATCTTCATACACAACCACGCGACTGTCTCAGTTGACTGATGACATAGCGCGGCCTCGTTTTTGAATCTGCCGTCTAACTGGGAAAATGTTGTTGTTGCTGCATCAGCCGATCATTAGCCCCCTGTAGAAGATACTATAGGCTAATACATGTAGGCTACCATGCCATGAGATGATGCTTGGGATTGCATTTCGCTCACTTGCACCTACAGGTGGCGACAACTGGTGGCAATTTAAAATTTGGTTTCCGGGCAACAGGTTGATGCCTTCAGCTTCTCGTCAAATTTGGTTTGCAGATAATGCCTTGAGATGTCACTTGGGGATGCTTCTCGGTGCTTCACTGCATGGAAACTATATCACAGAAGCAATCAACTTTCAGTCAATCGTTCTGAGTTGATCTTAAAACTTGGGAAGGCAGAAAGACCCTTCCACATCCAACGCCTATGAAGCAGCAGTTGCCTCCCTCATGTATATCCCCTAAGACCAACAATGCTAAAAAAATATTGTTGCCATTTCGGCGGGGGACCTAGCATCCTCTGGCTGCTTGTTATTGTACCTTTGCATATCTTTTTCTATTACAACCATGCAAGGACGGACACTTGTCCCCAATGTTGAGAAAAGTGTCCTAGCTGGGTTAGAAGATAGGGGCCGAACACTCTAAGTCAGCGGACATTCTTAGCCTCCACACCGGCATAACTCAAATGGTAAGAGCAACTCTACGGATTAGAGGGTTCGTGAGTTCGATTCCAGCTGACGGCTAAATTATTCTTTCTCCTGAAAATTGTTTTTACTTCGTGGGAGCCAAATTGTCATTTCTATAAACTGAACTGTGTAGAACCCTAACGAGTAGAAACAAATCTGTGTTAATGACATGGTCGAGCTTATTGAACCTTTCGATTGAAATGATATATATTTAATACACAAATTTTGCACTTCCGAACATCATCATTTGCTTGACGGGTTTACACAGGCGAAGATTTCTTGTTTTATTGCTAGGAAATACGTTAGAATGCGTCTCCAACACCCTTCGAGCTTCCGGGGCCTAGGCGGCCCCTGGACCCTCGCCTATCTGTGCTGCGATAATGCCCCCTTCAATCCCAAATTGCTTCCGCCGTGCCTGCTCATGAGGTCCGGATGAAGTTCCAAAAATGAAATATTGTGTATGAAAGAAATGTTTCAATTGGCACAGCATTCTATATCAAGACACCTTATAAACTTACGCTATACGTAAAATATGATATTTAAATTACGTAATACTGCTGGGGTAATCTCTCAACCTTAATATCTTGTTCCATCATGGAATTTACAGCGAAACATTTCGCGGAAGACATTTTCGTCCCATATAGACCGTGAGTCAACAATACTATCACCTTCCCTAATCTGGGGAATTTTACCGAGTATGTTTTTCTGAAAGCCTATCATATCCTAAGTAGAAAACCACTTGTTTGCACTCTGGCCATGGGGGAGTTCTTACCGGATTTATGAGAATTTGAGACACTGGCATCGCGGTATGAAAATCAATTTCTGAGATGAGTAGAGATAGAAAAGCACCATTTGAATAGTTATAATTCTTCAAACTATATGGTATATTTAAGAAATAATGTTTTCAAAGGCGTGCTAAATGGTTATTTTACGCACGGTTAATGTGGGAAAGTTTATGTTTATGTGAGCAAGGGCGAAGCCCGCGCGCTAAAATTTATAAACTTTCTCACGCTAACCGTGCGTAAAATAGCCATTTAGCACGCCTATGAAAACATTATTTCCACTCTTCTATTGCACTATTCAAATTGATTATCAACCAACATTACAATGAAAGGGTGAAAACATATTTTAAACTTTGACAACCTTTCTCCCCTGTTTTTAAAGAGCTCGTCCACTGATGTTGGGACGATGCTCCCGTCTCGTTGGCATCGTGCCAATGTCAGTGGACGAGTTTATATGGTCTCTCAAATGGGGAGTGATTTTGTCAGCTGAGTCAGCTGTTAGGAAACTATGTGGATATATGCCTATTTGTTTCACTTTGTTAATCAATTTCCCGATGGAAACAACTGTTCAACTTGAGAAGGAAATTTCATCTTGTAATTTATTTGTTTGTTTTATTCGATTGTTACTTGTGTGAAAGCAGACGTCCCTTTCCTCATCCGACTTGTGAAATGGAATCTCCTAATGAACACCTGCACTTGACACATGTACATTTCACATAACCGTGGTAAATCGTGTAATAATTGCACTGGTTAGCTTGATGTTATTGACACAAGTGTTATAGAATACATCAGTTTAGTATTACCATATTTGGAAGTGGGATGTAAACAAATACACAGTTATCCCCCCCCCGCTAAGAGGGATTTGATGCTGGCTAGCAGTGTGTAAACGGGATTAACTGACAAAGCTATCATCTTGTTTTTTCCAACAGAACACACATTATACTTCCTTGATTAACTATATAGTACAAGAAACATAACATTACTGCCGAATTCCCGTGTCTCTGGTCGCTTGTCAGCTCCGGACAACTCCAGCGCACAACATGTGAACTGGCGAAACATCAGGCAGCAATCCCCCATTGAGCTCGGCGCACCGCAGCGCCCTCTATGTTTACAAAATATCCCTGTGCGTGTGTATTGGTATTTTTGGAAAGGCTATATAATGCACTAAGTGAATATTACATTTAAATACGTTTGAGCGATTATGACGTCATCTTGATGTGACCGTATTGTTCAAACTGACATTTTCACCCTCCTCTGAAATTCATTATCAATATCTCAAATAATCACATTATTTCTGCTCAAATCACCTGAAAATGTATTGGGAATATATTACTGATGACCGGAGATCGTTTTCTATATTCATGAAAAATATTTACGGGCTGTCAGCATAATTTAATCTGGTCGAATTTCAAAAACACATTTTCGCTCTCCTCTGAACTTATAATGAATAATCAGATTATTTTCGCTCAAATTTTTGCTCAAATCACCTGGAAATATATTACTGGTGATCATTTTTTGTCCTCATGAAAACATATTTAGGGTTATCAGCATAATGTAATATGGTGGAGTTTCCAAGCACGTTATGCACTAAACGAATATATGACATTTGGATATCTTTGAGGCGATTATGACGTCATAATGACGTATTAACATATGTTCGACAACATTGTTCGAAAGGATAATTTCGTCGTTCTCTGGACTTTTTGATCAACATATAATGAATCATGATATTATTTTTGCCCGAATCACCTGGAAGTATGTTGGACATGCATTACTGATAATCAAGATTTTTTTTGTCTCCAAGCAAACTTGTTTTAGGGGCTGTCAGCATAATGAAAAGTGGTCATATTTCCAAGAACTAACACAATTCTGGGATATGGATGGTATAGTTTAAAAAAACATGCGAATTTTTATTGTACTTTAAACTATGGCATATTTTTGGACAGGTTGTATAATGCACTAAATGACCGTATAACATTTCAAAAAGATTGAGATACATGTAATTATGATGTCGAAATGACATCATAATGTGACAACATCGTGACATCATAATGTGACAACATCGTGACATCATAATGTGACAACATCGTGACATCATAATGTGACAACATCGTTCAAAATGACAAAACTCGAACTTTATGAGTAATGTCAGTTATCACACCATGTTCACTCAAATCACAAGAAAATTTATTGAAAATGTATTACGGAGGATCGGAGATCATATTTTGTCTCCATGTAAACACTTTTAGTTGCTGTCAGCGTAATATAAAGGGTCGTTAATATGTAGTGGCGCAGAAAACCATTGGGCATGATGTCAAAAATCATATAATACTTGGTATCTATGGAAAGAGAAGGTCGTCCTCAGTCGAGCTCTTGCTATGCTGAGAGGGACAGACGGTGTCCGCAGTAGTATAGTAATCGTAAATTGATGCCCATTTTCGCAGCGCCCCCCTGGTGGCAGAAACCCGCACTAGGGAGAGACAACTCCGGCAGCTACTTTCGGTTGCGGTCACCTTTGACCCCTGCGCACCATTATTATCCGGTATTTTGCGCATGCGCAGAGGTCAAATGTGGGGAGTGTATATCCCCAAAGACAATGCGGTCCAAAATGTCGGATCCACTTCTTCGACGGCTCTGTCGTCCTCAGTCGAGCTCTTGCTATGCCAAGAGGGACAGACGGTGTCCGCAGTAGTATAGTAATCGTAAATGGGGCTCATTTTCGCGGCACCCCCTGGTGGCAGAAATCCGCAGTAGAGGGGACAACTCCGGCAGCTACTTCCGGTTCCGGTCACCTTTGATATCTGCGCACCATTATTATCCGGTATTTTGCGCATGCGCAGGGGTCAAAGGGGGGGGAGAGTGGCCGAAACCGGAAGTAACAACCCGGAATTGTCTCCCTCTAGTGCGGATTTTTACTGTCAGGGGGTGGGGGCTGCGAAAACACAGTAGATATCCCTGCGCATGTCTCAGGCAGGCATGCGCCAAACGTCTCACCCAAAGGCGCCCCACAAATATGGGCGATTGTAGCCTTTTCTTACTACTCTAATATATCAGCTGCGGTGCGATCCGATCCATCTGTTTCAGAAGAAAACGGCTTGATTGGTAAAGTCATTATCAGGATCG
>JAVTVY010040116.1:0-19459 GCA_036873755.1 Hanleya hanleyi | reverse complement strand
TTATTAGAACGAATGGAATATCACAAGGATACCATGGATTACTTCAAAAATAGATGATGAGAGTCGTTCCTACGGATTAGATGGCTTAACCAACAAGTATCCATCCACGCCCACCTTTATGTCGAGATAAAAAATCGGGGACTTCGGCAAAGTCGAGGTAAGATGGAAAATTCACAAATCACATATTCCTATTTTTAAAACACCCCAGGCTTACAGTACATCGTTGCTGTGCAGATGGTATGAGTTTACGGTACCGGGTAGCGGTAATATGAATGTAGAAATCTCCCTATATATATGCAGATATGAAAATTACTGTCAAGAACAGTGTTTGCGACTTAATTATCGCGGACAGGAATATGAGAACAGCACTCAAATACTGAATCAATAGCCACACGACCTATATGCACAACCAGAAAAATGGCCATCATTGTACTGTCACACATTGTCTAGAATTAAACAGGAACATCTTCAGTGCGCAGAATTAACCATGAGGTGGTCCTGATATTATCCAGTCAAAATGCCACAATTCATTCTATTTGGAATAATTGTACCACGAACAACAGCTTCTGGCGGAACCGACAGCATCTTTCTGGATGCCCGTATATCTCGACTGTTTCGAGATACACGAGCGAAAATCAAACGGGAATGATACAGTGAGTAACCTTTGGCTGTACCAGCGTCAGATTCGACATTCAGTAGGCAGTCGTCGGCCATGTCCTATCAGAGCGGCCTGAAGATGACGATGACATGAATACAATTGTGTGTGTAGGGAATCTGGTGACACGCAAATATAATGCAGCAAAACATGGTTGTGATTTACACATCACCGACACGAGCAATGAATGATTGCTTTCTTCGATTTGATTGCGCTGGACTCGTGGGTCAGTAAGGGGAAGAAAGAAGGAAACACCATTCTAGTTTTCCTACTAATAAATTTATTTATGACAGATGATAGTTATGTTGACATTTTGCTGCAAAATGCAAATGTATTAATATTTGAAGGTATAAATAGCGATAGCCAGTATAGAAGGTTGCGCGATATGAATGCGTCATTTTGTAGACGCATAACGCATAATATATTAAAATGTCAACAAATATATACGGTGTTCATATAAATAAAGTAGAGATGAGATGAAATGTGACAGAGTTAACTGAATCAATAGAATATATAATGTCATGAACAGGTCGGGATCCGCCCTAGCGAATTGAGGGTTGATATTACAAAACCTCTGATACCTTCGTGCCAGTTTGATCAGGTAACCTCGTCTTTTCGGTGGCATTTCTTTAACCCTGGAATTTAGACTTCCTCCATAACCGCTTCCTTCTCTTCGTTGGAGTGGCCATCTTCCTACCGATGTCCAATGTTAACTAACGATGCCATGTCCGAGATGTTCGATGCCTGACCCAGGCTGTCCGATGACGATTTTAGATTGTTCCATCCATGCGAGTTCATGGCCGCCCGATGTTGATTTGCCGTTTGTCGGACGTTTCTCTCATTTCCAACTTCCAGGCAGTTGCAATTTGATTTTCTTCAGATGGGAGATACCGTGACACTCGATAAAGCTTTGGCGGATGATCTCTTCTCTGGTTTCCGTTCTGTTACAGAAACGACCTGTGCAAAGGAAACAAATAACAGGAATTAGTACATACCAACAACGAAATGAATTCTGGGACAGTAACAATAACTGTAACGTTAGTGTTTCCTGGTGAGCCACACTGAACAGTTGTCCGTTCCTCTCCATCGCTATTTTTGCGAGGGAGATCAGCACCATTTACAGACAGGCAATGGAATTAAAATAAAATAAATCAAAATTGAACTCCATACTTCAGCCTCAAAATATTTTAGGGATTTTTCCTGAAATTCAGGCCATACATCCACAACTAGGCAAATATAGGCTCATCCTCCGGACCAGAGGATCATGGTTAAATTCAAAATGGCGGTTATGTGGGGTACCAGAAAAGTGATGTCTTCTTCTTCAAAATTTTATTTCACATCAGACAATTATTTGCTAATTTATTTATATGCAGTTTTTGCGAAGAAAAGACATAAATAAAAAATCGAAAATTCTGACGTCACTGTGAATTCATCACAACAGCCATCTTGGATTTTTACATTTTCTGAATGAGCATGACCCAAGAATATAATGTGGTAAGTTTCAAACCCTTAGTCGAAGGGGTATTAGGAAAAATATTTAGGTCTGGGGCGAAATACTTTTCGCGTATTCTCTTCATTACTGTTTGATCTGTACGCCAAACATAGACAAATCTGACAATTCAACTAATAGTTACCGGTACCAATAATTTACATCCAAAACAGAAGGTAAAGAACTAAGCTCTGCAAATGCACCAACCTATACTGTCCGAGAAGAACGCACTCTACTCACCTTTGTTTTTCACTTGAGGTGCGACATTCAGATAAAGTGAACACATGGTTGCCTGTTGAAGATCAATCGGCATTCTATGTCAGAGGGAAGACTCCATGGGTGAACTGCACCGCACCTTTAACCACGTCTTCAAGACTTTCAGAGGACCGTCGCTTTTTGGGAACCGTGGAGCCGAGGATATGTCTTGGGGAGTCAGGAATCATTATCATATGTCAATCTGTCAATAAATTATAAAGAAAAACACATTAGGTTAAGTATTCATGATCATTGAATTAGAAAACTAATCCTAGTCACCTTGAGTAGAGAAAATCGACATGACATGGATTTTAACCAATCCGGACCGGATGAGTCGGGTATCTACCAGAGTTTTCCCTCAATTAAACTGATGAAATGTCGGAGACAAAATAAATTACTGGCTGTCCCACGACAGCAAATCTATTCCAGGCGGTTTGTTTGAATATTTTCAAATCAGGATGGTTGTATTGTTTAACTTACATGGCTGGTTAAACTCGCTTGAACTTGTCATCAAGAAACACATTTTTCGAGATAGAAAATGTCTAGGCTAAAAATTAGCGCCATTGTGGGACAGTTCACAGCATATGAAAATAAGTGGCTGCATTAGACTTCCTTAGACTGATTCGTTTATTTCAAATTGATCGGGAAGAAAAAAAGACGCGAAGGGTGGATCGATTTTCAACCAGACAGTCAGACAGACCGCCATGCATACAGAAAGGAAATCAGGCCGAAGAAACTAAAAAATGCCAAAATACCAAAGGGGGGTACCCGGCAAAAACCTGTCACAATGTTGCTTTCTCCCAACATTTGTTCCAGCTTGCAAGTATATTTTTCCTTGTCAAATATTCTAGAATGAATTTGAATATATATGACACTAACTATTCCAGCCAAGGATGAATAACAGCCAATCGGTGGACTGTCCTGTTTTTCCTCGGTATTTCATCTTCTATACACAAAACTGCTGTCGTGTCACCTGAATCGCCTTTGGGGTCTGAATCGAGCATTCGGATGGGATTAAGGGGAGATAAAACCGACTCCACAAAGATATTGGATTACCAAACCTTGGACTGAATACGCTGCGGAACAACATAGTGGACGTCTTCGATACCTCTGTTATGAGTAACAGGTCGTAGACTTATTGGCTCCTCTACTCACTTTAAAATTTCTGCTCCGCTTCCGGGTACATGGGTTACCAGCCTTCCTTATGCCACAATTTGTTCTTGTTAATGTCCTATATCAATATGGGGATCTTCCTTGGTGCGGCCATATACGAGAATAGTTTGGCCAGTCATTTAAATATATAGTACAACTTTATCAGACTATATCGGAAGCAGGCGGCTGTGTCTTTATTGAGGGAACACAGTACGGGAACTTGTACATTTTAGTGATGGTGATTATTACATTCGATATTCGTGGAAAACTGTGTCGAAAACTGTTACTATTATGTTGGTGATTTGCAAACGGCCTTCTTTGTCATTCCGTTTTGTTCGTCCGATGACAAGGTCTCTGTACAACATGCTCATTTCGACCAAACATTGCCGTATATCACTCACCTGATATTATACTGGAGAGTAGACGAAGATAATAATCGCATAAGTATATCACTCGAACACGCTTTGTTGTCCAAAATGATACAACAAATATCCCATCAAGCCGCATAAACTGGCGTCAAGATGGCGTCTGTTTATTCCGAAGATCCTTGGATACGGAACCGATTTTCTCCTTAACATCTCCTTGAGCGCAAATACATAATCCCTTCAGCTTTAGCTAAACAGTCAAACAGACGTATCGACATTATCCGGGAAACGAGTTATGTGCAATCTCACTCTCGCCAAGATAATGTATATCATTTCGTTTCTTTCTAAGTCTGAAACTTAACGAAAATGTGGCATTTACAATCTGACCGCGTCACCGGGAGCAGACAATACATTAAGCTTGACGCCGCGTTGCACTGTGACATCACTATAGAACAAACAGTCCGACGCAACAATACGCGATGAGCTCATTGTTGACGCTATGTCACAATACCGTACGTTTTGTAACTGCGAATAAACGTTAACGTTGTCCGCTAAAAACATGGGGCAGATTGGCTGATACAATCTCATTGCGATTCATGGTAAATGATTTATTAGAACGAATGGAATATCATAAGGATACCATGGATTACTTCAAAAAAAGATGATGAGAGTCGTTCCTACGGATTAGATGGCTTAACCAACAAGTATCCATCCACGCCCACCTTTATGTCGAGATAAAAAATCGGGGACTTCTGCAAAGTCGAGGTAAGATGGAAAATTCACAAATCACATATTCTTATTTTTAAAACACCCCAGGCTTACAGTACATCGTTGCTGTGCAGATGGTATGAGTTTACGGTACCGGGTAGCGGTAATATGAATGTAGAAATCTCCCTATATATATGCAGATATGAAAATTACTGTCACGAACAGTGTTTGCGACTTAATTATCGCGGACAGGAATATGAGAACAGCACTCAAATACTGAATCAATAGCCACACGACCTATATGCACAACCAGAAAAATGGCCATCATTGTACTGTCACACATTGTCTAGAATTAAACAGGAACATCTTCAGTGCGCAGAATTAACCATGAGGTGGTCCTGATATTATCCAGTCAAAATGCCACCATTCATTCTATTTGGAATAATTGTACCACGAACAACAGCTTCTGGCGGAACCGACAGCATCTTTCTGGATGCCCGTATATCTCGACTGTTTCGAGATACACGAGCGAAAATCAAACGGGAATGATACAGTGAGTAACCTTTGGCTGTACCAGCGTCAGATCCGACATTCAGTAGGCAGTCGTCGGCCATGTCCTATCAGAGCGGCCTGAAGATGACGATGACATGAATACAATTGTGTGTGTAGGGAATCTGGTGACACGCAAATATAATGCAGCAAAACATGGTTGTGATTTACACATCACCGACACGAGCAATGAATGATTGCTTTCTTCAATTTGATTGCGCTGGACTCGTGGGTCAGTAAGGGGAAGAAAGACGGAAACACCATTCTAGTTTTCCTACTAATAAATTTATTTATGACAGATGATACCCTCACAGTAGCAAGGTATATGCCTTTAAGAGGTATATACCTGTCTGGTACCTTAGATGTGCTTTAATTATACCTTAATTTTAGAGTGTACCTTAACGATACCTTGTAGCCGAGTTGACTTATTGTACCTTCAATAGGTATATACCTCAACAGTACCTCTTGAGGGTCAGTAGGTGTGCCTTGAGAAGGTATATACCTGATCAGTACCTGGCAAAGTCTCTACCAGTACCTCCATGGTGCCTTATCTACTTAGATTAATTTTCATCAAATTGAACTGTACCTTGATGGTACCTCTCAGACTTGAAATTTCATTCAAGCCAATGCCCTGTACCTTCTTGGTACCTTATGAACTTGGTTAATTTTACATCAACTAGGGGTGTACCTTGTTGATACCTCCTAGACTTAGACATTTACTCCTAGCCAAATATATGTACCGGTACCTTCTTGTACCTTATCAACATGTTCATTTTCAACAAATTGGACGTGCGACGCATTTCTCAACATTAACATTTGTTCCACTGGACAGTATTGTACATTTTGACAGGTTCAAATCACAGTTTGCAAAAAAAACATGTGTAAACCTAGGTCAATATTTCGTATAAGAATATTGTTTCTGCTTTTACATACCGGTAACCGTACTGAAAAACCTTTCATCCAGAATCATTCTTGTACCCAGACAGACCCTTGTTCACCTATGTCTGGAGACACTTTCATGAAAGACGACTCATAAGAAGCACAGTTCCCTGGCTTGAGGGATACTTGGTGGTAGATGCCTAAGTATATATTTCAATAAATTATGATAGTTTTTGTGTTTTTGGGGGGTTTTTTCAATTTTTTTTGGTGTTTTTTTTGTGGTTTTTTTCACTTTTCCTGCATTTGTGTCTCTCAGCTTTGACACAAGTGAAGTCATTTCCATTTCTGTCAAGCAGGGCAAATCTAAGAAACATAGTTTTAAAAAAAATTCGAACCTTGATTTCTATGAATTAAAAAACAAATTTATTTTATTTTATTTTTTTATTAATTCTCATAACCACTAAATCGAGAGGGAGAGAGAAAACGATAACAAATCGATTGTGTTACTACAATGACGTCACTGGAGGATTTTCCTCCCTCTGAAAAGCCTAAGTTTAACACAGAAGTAAATGACAAAAAAACTTCCCATAGAGAATAGGTTAGCTCCCAATTTAACATATAATTTAACCCTCTCTGTACCGTATCGGTACAATTGTACCGATAGAAATATAGATCAATGATTGCCTGTCGTTGGCATACAAAAATAAAGACTTTCTATATAAATATTTTCATCATATTATATCTTGTTCGAAAGCTTGGAGTATAATCTTTGAAACTATGTAGGCAATGATAAGTATATATTCGCTTCATTCATGTTCATGGCAGTGTTGATACCAGCTTGGAACTGTTAAAAATGCCGGTACAGAGGGAGTTAAACAGATGAACTATCTTTTACTTCGCCAAGTTGTAGAAATTTATCTCAAGTATCAGTTGAGATTTTTATACGAAAAACCTGCTAGGCTTCAGTGGGTTGAAAAAAACCCTGTTGCGCGGGTGGCTGTTACGACACCGTAATTGACAGAACAGCCGATCTTTTGTTTGGAGTCGATTTTAACTAGCCTGGTACCCTAAATTATTGTTGCATTACTTACATATACAATTTTGCCAGGGAACCAGGCTACTTTTGCGTTTTGCTGTACCGGGGATTTTTGTGAAGTTTTAGTCTGAACGTGGCACTCCGTTTAGCAGAAAAGTTTATATTCTTGTGTTCCAATCAGCCAAGTTGCGTTTGTGTGTCAAATTCTTAATGTACGGTCGTTCAGATGTAGAACTACAAGGCATATTGATACCGTAGACGACAAAAATGAAGAAGAAAGAAATGTTGTTTGGACAACAACAACAAATTGAAAAATAACAACAACGGAACTGGGAGCTGTGTACAACATGTACGGGTGGGCGGTGGAAGACGACGGACGTGTGCGATCGAGCCGAGTCGGACAACACGTACGGTATTGCTCGATCGAACACCGCGCGTCGTCTACTCTCTCAAGCATAAGAGAACAAACAGTATTTCGGGATTATAGCACCATACCCAAACAACATTCAACAACAACCAGCTGACAACAACAACAACAACAACAGGCAATGATTTGCAAGTATGTACCTGTAAGTATCTATAACTAGGTGCAGAAACTTATGTACTGTCTCAGTGTCTGTCCCAGATAATATATTATCTGTCAATATTTCGGAGACAATTTAGAATTTATCGTACAACATTGAAACTTCACACAACTTAAAAATACAAATTTTTTCCCGTATCTGACCCAAGTCAACCTTGCTGCCCCATAGCAAACTTCCATGCATGTCATTGGTCATTACCTTTTCTGATGTAAACATCTGAGAAGGGCTGTGTTATGCATTGCATCATGGGTTGTTTTGGGGCAGCAAGGTTTACTTCATCTTCACAACGTCAAGGTTTCTATTTGCGAGCCAAAGGTGAACCCTTGACCAGCTTGCATAGCAGACCACGTTCCGCCCACATTCCAGTTACGTGACCTAGAAAAAACTGCGCTGATGGTTAAATACATTAGGGTTTTACTTTCTGTGCTAAACTATTCGCAAACTATTTAATCCAAGCCTGCAACAATAAAATATTAATGGATAGATCAGTGAAATTTTATAGACATCTGTGCGTTATTTCACTCAATTCAAGCTCTTCAGTGAGGTGAGGTGGAATCGATACACTGATGGATACACAAGTGATCTGAATGGTCAATATATCCACGATGTTGCTTTACGTTGAACACGATACATTGCCCAAGCGTACCAGGGGCTATATCTAGTATAGAGATGCCCCTGGTTTTAGCGAGGATGGGTTTACTTGTGCCATGACATATCTCATTAAAATCTGTTGAGAATTGTCGATCACCGATACCTACCATGTTACTTTGGGTCCACAATGACGTTGATCTGCTAATGTTATAACATGCAAGCTGACGTTGTGCATCAAAAAATAACCCACAAATCTCCCATCTAATATTTTTTTATCGCTCCGAAATATCGCCAAAAACATCGCGGATATATTATCTGGGACAGACAGTGCCAATGCTACCCTGGCCTGGTTTGATAGCCGCGAAGAGCTGATCACTGTCTCTGTAATCCATTTTTGTATATCAAAGGGTGAATGAAATTTGAAGTGGCTATGAAAAGCTTGAATTAGCACGATCGGGCAATTTGTCCTTTTTGTATGTATTGTCCAATAACCCCACGTTTTCACTTTTGATGTCAACTGATAGGATACAATAATATATTTTATCGATATTGATCAAGTTTTATAATAATTGCCTATAATATATTCATCTTGCAGATTCTGACTTAGTACAAGTAACGCATGTAGCAGGATATTCAAGACCCAAACCTGGAATCTTATTTTTGTCAGTGGCACAGCAGTATAGTGTAAGTATTTGTCTTCTCTCATTAACAGGATTGTATGATGTTAGCCAGAGATATCCCAACGGACAGACATTTTTCAAATTTGGACAGACAAGAATTTGAAAATTTAACATGGGAGAGATATGAAGAGAGGAAATTTAGTAGACTGTCCAATTCTAGCAAAATGTGATACTTGGACATGTAATTGGGCAGAACTTCCACCAGCATGACCAACCCTAGAGTGTGTCAGCCCGGATATAAAATCTACAAGCGTCTGGTCCATCAATCATAATTCAGCCATCGTCTATTAAAGAATATCAGCGTCCATAGTCCAATGGCTCAGTTGCATATCATTGAGAGAACAGTTGATCAGCTACTGAGTTATTTCCCCTATCTGTTAAACCATGACTATTTTGAACTGGTGATAGCTGGCATAATTTAATACATGTACTATATTTTCCCAGTATTCGAAGAATATGTCATTATGCTGGAATACTGGGAAAATATAGTACATGTATAAAATTATGCCAGTTATCAAGAGTTAAAATTACTCTCAATTGTTAAAAGATAGCGAAAGTTAAATTATATAACCCAGCAGCTGCTCAACTGAAGTCACAGATCAGTGAACAGACGGGTTCTCCTTTGTTCTCTCAATAATGTGCAACCGAGTCATTCTGATTGTGATATTCACAATTAGAACAAAATGTTAATTTAGAACAGAGCTAGATATTTCATTCTCGGTCATGGGTGATATGTAGTTTGGTTGTACGTGATACTGTAATTTAGTTTATGCCTCAAACCCCAAAACTGAAAAAATATGACCGCCTTTATCATGTTTATTGAACATGCAAACTCATCTAGCAGACAACTCTGGTCTTGGCCAAGGAAAAAAAAGAGTACTTGTCGAATTAAGGGCTGACATGCTGTTAAAGAATGAGTATGCAAAGATATAGAGCATGATTCTTTCTTGCTATACAAAGTTTGGAGTTCAAAGTACTCATAATAAAACAAATACAGATTTCCAAATATCTGAGGAAATAATTGCTGGTCTCTTCGACTAATGAACTGCGAACCGCAGTCGAACTTTATGAACTTGTGTATTTTTGTATAAAGCATGGGATTATATATATAGAGACCCCATATTTCGACACTTCACTGTAATACCACCATCCACACCCCCCAAAACTCTTGTTTTGAGGGCGTGTGGTGTCTCTGTAATCCATTTTTGAATATCAACAGGTGAATGAAATTTGAAGTGGATATGAATCCATTAAAAAATGTTGAATAGTGTGATCGGCTATTCATCCTTTTTGAGCTTACTGTCCGATAACCTCATGTTTCCTTAGCAGCCTGGTCTGTAAACTGCTGACATTTCCATATCTCGGAAAAAAGGAAGCTGTGTCATGTCTATAATTATTTCTACTATCCTGATTTGATTTTTGAGCAAGTTAAGTAGGTGATTCCTCAGTTTTGATGTCCACTGATACGATACAATAATATATATTTTATCGCTGTTGATCAAGTTTTATAATAATTGCCTTTTGATATTCATCTTGCAGATTCTGACTTACATGTAGTACAAGTAACAGAGGCAGAAGGATATTCAAAACCCAAACCTGGGATCTTACCTCTGTCAGTGGCACAGCTTTAAAGTGTAAGTATTTGTCTTTTCTCATTAACTGGATTTAGGCAGAGATATATCCCAATGGAGAGACAATTTCAAATTTGGACAGACAAGAATTTGAAAATTTAACATGGGAGGGATATGAAGAAAGGAAATTTCGTAGACTGTCCAAATCTAGCAAAATGAGATACTTTTACAGGTAGATTTTATATCCTGGCTGACACACTGTACGGTTTGTCATGCTGCTGGAATTTCTGCCCAATTACAAGCGTCCGTCCGTCATTCATAATTCATCCGTCGTCCATTAAAGGCATAATTTTATACATGTACTATATTTTCCCAGTATTCGAAAAATATGTCATTATGCTTTACTGGGAAAGTATAGTACTGTACATATGTATAAAATTATGCCAGTTATCAGGAGTTCAAATTACTCTCCAGGGTTAGGGAAAAGTGAAATTATATAAACCCAGTAACTGCTCAACTGAAGTCACAGATCAGTGAACAGACGGGCTCTCCTTTGTTCACTCAATAATGTGCAACTGGGTCATTCTGTTTGTGATATTCACAAATTATGCCAGTTGTCACGAGTCAAAATTACTCTCCAGGGTCAAAAGATAGGGAAAAGTGAGATTATATAACCCAGTAACTGCTCAAGTGAAGTCCCAGATCAGTGAAGAGAAGGGCTCTCCTTTTTTCTCTCAATAATGTGCAACTGAGTCATTCTGATTGTGATATTCACAGTTAGAACAGCATATTAATTTAGAACAGCTTAATAATAGGTATTTCATTCTCGACCATGGATGATATGTGGTATGTGATATGTGGTTTGGTTGTATGTAGTTTAGTTTATGCCTCAAACCCCAAAACAAGAAAATATGACCACCTTTATTGTCCCCCGCCGCAACGCGGCCGGGGACTTTAAAATGGTTCTTGCTTCTATGTGTCCGTGCATGCACGGACATGTCCGTGCAAATACTTCGTAAGCAATAACTTCTAAATGCTTTGTCGGCTTCCTCCGAAATTTGGCATCTGCATTCTTTGCGACAAGACGTCTCTTGGTATTACGTTTCAGCAAGATCCGCCTGTAGGTGGCGCCACTGGGGTCTTGCTTCTATGTGTCCATGCATGCACGGACATGTCCGTGCAAATACTTCGTAAGCAATAACTTCTAAATGCTTTGTCGGATTTCTCCGAAATTTGGCATCTGCATTCTTTGCGACAAGACGTCTCTTGGTATTACGTTTCAGCAAGATCCGCCTGTAGGTGGCGCCACTGGGTCTTGTTCCAATCTTTAGTGCATGTCAGTGCATGTCCGTGCAAATACTTCGTAAGCGATAACTCTTAAATGCTTTGTCGGATTCCTCCGAAATTTGGCATCTGCATTCTTTGCGACAAGACGTCTGTTGGTATTACGTTTCAGCAAGATCCGCCTGTAGGTGGCGCCACTGGGTCTTGTTCCAATCTTTAGTGGATGTTCGTGCAAATGCTTCATAAGCGATAACTCCTAACTGCTTTGTCGGATTCCTCCGAAATTTGGCATCTGCATTCTTTGCGACAAGACGTCTGTTGGTATTACGTTTCAGCAAGATCCGCCTGTAGGTGGCGCCACTGGGTCTTGTTCCAATATTTAGTGCATGTCCGTGCAAATACTGCGTAAGCGATAACTCCTAAATGCTTTGTCGGATTCCTCCGAAATTTGGCATCTGCATTCTTTGCGAAAAGACGTCGCTGGTATTACGTTTCAGCAAGATCCGCCTGTAGGTGGTGCCACTGGGTCTTGTTCCAATCTTTAATGCATGTCCGTTCATGTTTGTTCAAATCCTTCGTGAGCGATAACTTTCGAACAATTTGTCGGATTTCTTCGAAATTTGGTAAATGCATTCCCTGCGACAAAACACCGTTGGTGATGCATTTCAGCAAAATCCACCCGGAGGTGGCGCCACTAGAGTTCATTCCATTATTCCATGCTGCAAGTGATAACTTAGAAACACTGGGTCCAATTTCTTTGAAATATCCTACATATGTACCTTTCTGGGTAACATGAGAAACGTTGCGGCTCATCGGATTCTTCTCAAATTTGGCATGCATTTACCATGCCAGGAGCTGTTGCTTGGGATTGCCTTTCACTCACTTGCACTCACAGGTGGCGCCACCTGGTGGTAACATCACAAATTCGTTTCCGGGTAATAACTTGAGAACTGACCATCGGATTCTTCTCAAATTTTGTATGAATGTACCGTGACATAAGATGTCGCTTGATAATGCATTTCACTGACTTGCGCCTAGAGGTGGCGTCACCTGGTGTCAAAATCTAAATTTGGTTTCTGGGCAATAACTTGAGGACCCTCATCGGATTCTTCTCAAATTTGGTATGCAGATGTCCCCACGATACCATGTTCCTTGGGATTGTATTTTTCCCGCTTCTGCCTACAGGTGGCGTCTCCTGGTGGAAAAATTTGTTTCCGGGCAATAATTTGGCAACTGCTCATCAGACATGTCAGATTATTCTCATTCATTCAGCCATTCGGAGTTGATCTCAAAACCTGGGAAGGTGGAAAGACCCCTCTGCTTCTTACGCCTGTGAAGTAGCTGTTGCCATCCTCATGAATATCTTCTGAAACCGACAGCGCTTATAAATATTGCTGCCATTTTGGCGGGGGACCTAGCATCCTCTGGCTGCTTGTTGAACATGCAAACTCATCAAGGTGACAAATTCAAGGGCAACAACTCTGGACTTCGCCAAGGAAAAAAAATTAGTACTGGTGGAATTAGGGGCTGATCATGCTGATAAAACAATGAGTACACAATACTAATGTTTATCATTTATAAGGTGGCGTGATATCCGAGAGTATATATGTATCCATTGTTAGCAAATTAATTAACAAATCAGCAAGGCCTGTATCCTGTGATTTTGTACATTGGTACATGTTTTATGGAGGTGTACTTTATACCATTCTTTCATTGAAATGTTTATACTCTGTTTCAGATGGTTGAGCTGTCACGTGGAAGTGGTGTATTCGTATACCAGTATCACCAGGCAATGAACAAGTCACTATGTGAATGCACCTTCTAGAAGACTGAAACAGTCAACAGAGAGGAACACCTCTGCTTAGAGCGATGGAAGACCAGCAGCGAGATATTTGATGAACACGCTCTTCTCACTTGAAGACCTAGCTATGGGGAAACTGCTGGTGCTGAACGGTTACATTACTGGGGCAATAAAGAGTGAGCAAAATCACTATCTGAACTCTATACTAAGTTTCAGGGCAACAGTTGAATGTCAGGTACATTAGAATTTTTCTACGAAGTAGGCTACCAGTTTGAAATTGCCCGGTAAATGAGTGAGTAAGTGAGTTATTTTATCCAAAATAAGGAGAACCGTTCACATTAGAACCTTGATTTTTGGCATGAACATGCATTAGGGCATTGTTACCAGCAAGTTCTGAGCTGATTTATAACTATTTTTATATGCCCGCTTGTGTAAAAGCAGACGTGTTATGGGACGGCGCTGTCCATCCGTCCATTTTGTGTCTGGGCTGAATATCGCGCACTTTTCAAACTACAGACCCCGCGTTTGGTAGGTAGGTGCATTAGGGGGAGATGACGTGTCATGCGTTGCCTTCGCTCATGTGCCGGCCTCAATTTAAGGTGGTAACCTGTTTTCAGGTTGCCTGGAGGTTGCCATATGAAAAATAGTAGTAACCTATTTTCAGGTCCCCATAATTTTGACTAATAATATGACATTAGGTTATTAATTATGCAATAGGTTCCCACAGGTTACCAGTGTAGAATTCATGGTAACCTGTTGAGTGGTTACCATCAGCACTCCTTAAACATGTTAAATTGAGACCTGCATGTGGGCTGCTTCCATGGCAATCAGACACACCCTCTTTATCTCAGCTACTGCAAAGGTAGTTTCTCGTTTCCGGGCTGTATATCGCACACTTTTCGAGCTACTGATCTGAAGATTGACAGATAGGTGCATCAGGGAGAGACGATATGTCATGCGTTGCTTTCGCTCATGTGGGCCATTTCCATGGCAACCAGACACACCCTCTTTATCTCAGCCATTGTAAAGGTAGTTTCATGTCCGAACTATATATCGCACACTTTTCAAGCTACTGATCTGAAGTTTGGTAGGTAGGTGCATTAGGGAGAGACGTGTCATGTTTTGCTTTCGTTCATGTGGGCTGTTTCCATGGCAATCAGACACACCCTCTTTATCTCAGCCATTGTAAAGGTAGTTTCTCTCGTGTCCGGACTATATATCGCACACATTTCAAGCTACTGATCTGAAGTTTTGTAGGTAGGTGCATTCGGGAGAGACATATCATGCATTGCTTTCGCTGATGTGGGCCATTTCCATGGCGACAAGACACACCCTCTTTATCTCGGCGATTCTAAACGTAGTTTCACTCGTGTCTGAAGTTTGGTAGGTAGGTGCATTAGGGGGAGACGATGTGTCACCATTAACTATCACATGTAAATCCATACACTGTTTCACCTGTTCAGACTGATATGTTTTTCGGGTGTATTTTGAGTTCAGACTGTGCTCTTGTTTTAGTATTTATTGATGGCTCAGCGAGTGCATGGTCATGCTCATCGGGAACCCTTGGATGTATGTTTCACTGTGACTTTTGAAGGTTCCCTGATATGGCATATCACGTTGGACACACTGGTTCTCGTAAAATCACAGAAATTAAGCGACTTTGAGCCGGTCAAGACTTGGATGGGTGACATTATGCTGCACTGCTGGACTGATAAGTGTCCAGGGTAATAGGGACTAAGGGCGATAATACTTCCCATGCTAATGACTCACCAGCGGTGACCAGATGGGGAAGTTAATAGTACCCACTGTCAATTAGAGACTGCTATATACATTCTCTCACGGTAGCACACAGGGCCCCCAAGTCATCTCTCGAGTTCACTCTCAAATCATATCAAGCCCTACTTCGTAGGTATGTTCGTGAGATATCATAGTGCATTCACATTATTCTATTTTGATAGAAGATATTCAGGAATTAATTATTGTGATAATAGTTATTATAGCTTAACTATTGTAGAAAATACCTTCATTATTAATACAATGGGCATTGAAATCACACAGTCACTTGCCATCAGACAGGCTGCAAAAGTATTCAGCCTTCTAATGATGTTTATTTATTCATTTCAGCTTTCTGAACAACACATTCAACAAGTACAGCCCCTGTTATCAACCGGCAATGCGTGTCAAAGTCGCAGGATTAAAGAGTCGAAATAGAGGACTGTGGTGATCAGCGCTTAGTTCACTTGTGTTTCCTGGTGTAAATGGAATAGGACACAAACATTGTTATATGACTGATAGATTGTTGAAAGCGACTTCAATTCACACACTCTCACCTTGATTCACTTGCTTTCTACCATGTCAACATGAGAACAATCAACAGCATGTCTGGATACAACAAGAAAGGACAGTGAATAAGACAGAACAGTCAAACCATAACTGTAAACAAGTGAGCCGGACAAATAATGTTGTTGTAAATATGATTCATAGTGCTATTTTATGTATGGAAGAATTACTGTTTTTGTGTAAATACACTAAAATATTTTCTAAAATCGGATTTGTTGATTTTTATGGTGTGCTATCGTATATGTACTGCTATCTTTTGGTTTGGGTTGACCCTATCTAGTGTATACCTTACCAGTACCTCCAGCTGTACCTTAATGGTACCTCCAGCTATAAAATGGCTGACCATATATATATACCTTCCTGGTACCTTGCGCAAGACCCTATACCTTGATGGTACCTCTGGATGTACCTTACTTGCGCCTTGCTCTTGAACTGGTTTTATCCTCATGTACCTACACTATACCTTAGCAGTACCTTAGAGATACCTTGTTGCTGTGCCTTACTGATACCTTATTCGAGCGAGGTACAGTTAAGGCATCATTAGCATTTTTGGAACGTACCTTACCTGTACCTTGTTCATGTTGGATCAAATGACAAATTTGGAGGTACAGATAAGGTATATGCCTTAACTGTACCTGTCCTGTACCTATGTCAGATCTATGGCCTGTACCTTATTGAGACCTTCTTGATACCTTAAGGATACCTTGTTACTGTGAGGGTAGTTATGTTGACATTTTGCTGCAAAATGCAAATGTATTAATATTTGAAGGTATAAATAGCGATAGCCAGTATAGAAGACTGCGCGATATGAATGCGTCATTTTGTAGACGCATAACGCATAATATATTAAAATGTCAACAAATATATACGGTGTTCATTGAAATAAAGTAGAGATGAGATGAAATGTGACAGAGTTAACTGAATCAATAGAATATATAATGTCATGAACAGGTCGGGATCCGCCCTAGCGAATTGAGGGTTGATATTACAAAACCTCTGATACCTTCGTGCCAGTTTGATCAGGTAACCTCGTCTTTTCGGTGGCATTTCTTTAACCCTGGAATTTAGACTTCCTCCATAACCGCTTCCTTCTCTTCGTTGGAGTGGCCATCTTCCTACCGATGTCCAATGTTAACTAACGATGCCATGTCCGAGATGTTCGATGCCTGACCCAGGCTGTCCGATGACGATTTTAGATTGTTCCATCCATGCGAGTTCATGGCCGCCCGATGTTGATTTGCCGTTTGTCGGACGTTTCTCTCATTTCCAACTTCCAGGCAGTTGCAATTTGATTTTCTTCAGATGGGAGATACCGTGACACTCGATAAAGCTTTGGCGGATGATCTCTTCTCTGGTTTCCGTTCTGTTACAGAAACGACCTGTGCAAAGGAAACAAATAACAGGAATTAGTACATACCAACAACGAAATGAATTCTGGGACAGTAACAATAACTGTAACGTTAGTGTTTCCTGGTGAGCCACACTGAGCAGCTATCCGTTCTTCTCCATCGCTATCTTGGCGAGGGAGATCAGCACCATTTACAGACAGGCAATGGAATTAAAATAAAATAAATCAAAATTGAACTCCATACTTCAGCCTCAAAATATTTGAGGGATTTTTCCTGAAATTCAGGCCATACATCCACAACTAGGCAAATATAGGCTCGACCTCCGGACCAGAGGATCATGGTTAAATTCAAAATGGCGGTTATGTGGGGTACCAGAAAAGTGATGTCTTCTTCTTCAAAATTTTATTTCACATCAGACAATTATTTGCTAATTTATTTATATGCAGTTTTTGCGAGGAAAAGACATAAATAAAAAATCGAAAATTCTGACGTCACTGTGAATTCATCACAACAGCCATCTTGGATTTTTACATTTTCTGAATGAGCATGACCCAAGAATATAGTGTGGTAAGTTTCAAACCCTTAGTCGAAGTGGTATTAGGAAAAATATTTAGGTCTGGGGCGAAATACTTTTCGCGTATTCTCTTCATTACTGTTTGATCTGTACGCCAAACATAGACAAATCTGACAATTCAACTAATAGTTACCGGTACCAATAATTTACATCCAAAACAGAAAGCAAAGAACTAAGCTCTGCAAATGCACCAACCTATACTGAACGCACTCTACTCACCTTTGTTTTTCACTTGAGGTGCGACATTCAGATAAAGTGAACACATGGTTGCCTGTTGAAGATCAATCGGCATTCTATGTCAGAGGGAAGACTCCATGGGTGAACTGCACCGCACCTTTAACCACGTCTTCAAGACTTTCAGAGGACCGTCGCTTTTTGGGAACCGTGGAGCCGAGGATATGTCTTGGGAGTCAGGAATCATTATCATATGTCAATCTGTCAATAAATTATAAAGAAAAACACATTAGGTTAAGTATTCATGATCATTGAATTAGAAAACTAATCCTAGTCACCTTGAGTAGAGAAAATCGACATGACATGGATTTTAACCTTATCCGGACCGGATGAGTCGGGTATCTACCAGAGTTTTCCCTCAATTAAACTGATGAAATGTCGGAGACAAAAAAATAAATTACTGGCTGTCCCACGACAGCAAATCTATTCCAGGCGGTTTGTTTGAATATTTTCAAATCAGGATGGTTGTATTGTTTAACTTACATGGCTGGTTAAACTCGCTTGAACTTGTCATCAAGAAACACATTTTTCGAGATAGAAAATGTCTAAGCTAAAAATTAGCGCCATTGTGGGACAGTTCACAGCATATGAAAATAAGTGGCTGCATTAGACTTCCTTAGACTGATTCGTTTATTTCAAATTGATCGGGGAGAAAAAAAGACGCGAAGGGTGGATCGATTTTCAACCAGACAGTCAGACAGACCGCCATGCATACAGAAAGGAAATCAGGCCGAAGAAACTAAAAAATGCCAAAATACCAAAGGGGGGTATCCGACAAAAACCTGTCACAATGTTGCTTTCTCCCAACATTTGTTCCAGCTTGCAAGTATATTTTTCCTTGTCAAATATTCTAGAATGAATTTGAATATATATGACACTAACTATTCCAGCCAAGGATGAATAACAGCCAATCGGTGGACTGTGCTGTTTTTCCTCGGTATTTCATCTTCTATACACAAAACTGCTGTCGTGTCACCTGAATCGCCTTTGGGGTCTGAATCGAGCATTCGGATGGGATTAAGGGGAGATAAAACCGACTCCACAAAGATATTGGATTACCAAACCTTGGGCTGAATACGCTGCGGAACAACATAGTGGACCTCTTCGATACCTCTGTTATGAGTAACAGGTCGTAGACTTATTGGCTCCTCTACTCATTTTAAAATTTCTGCTCCGCTTCCGGGTACATGGGTTACCAGCCTTCCTTATGCCACAATTTGTTCTTGTTAATGTCCTATATCAATATGGGGATCTTCCTTGGTGCGGCCATATACGAGAATAGTTTGGCCAGTCATTTAAATATATAGTACAACTTTATCAGACTATATCGGAAGCAGGCGGCTGTGTCTTTATTGAGGGAACA
>JAVTVY010040115.1:0-18802 GCA_036873755.1 Hanleya hanleyi | reverse complement strand
CAGGAGTGAGTGGGAAATCAACATTTCAATCTTACCTTGATGATTGCTCGCAACAGACGAACACTATAGGTTAATTAAAAAGTTGAATTTGGCCATGGAATGGACTGAGAATGAGGTGCATTAACAGTCAACATTGACACAATTCTGGTGTTGCGATTGATTGACAATGTCAGATATTATATAGGTCCATTTCATATTTGTCCATATCTGCGCTAACCCAGTCAAATCAAACCTGGATTGGCCTGGGTCTGTTTGCACCAGCGCACCAGTACAGTGGGCGTAAGATATCTGCAATGTATGGTGAAAGGGGCAGAATTTCCATAAAATACTAATGTGTTATGTACGGCCTGGTATGAAGGAAAATATGGATTGTCATAGCTTTCACTTTTTCAAATGCTTATTTATTATGACGCTCTGAATTCCAGAAACAAAGACCGATCTCGCTCTGGAGTAGAGCATCCTCGCGAGCCAGTGTATCAATCAATCTGTTAAGATCGATACTCTGGCTTGGTTAGTAAGCTTATACTCATAGCAGTTCTGGATATAAATAGATGAAGGGGTTTCCTCTAAATCAAACCAATCAGTGAACGCGCTAAGCTAGCTCATTACACCAATCCGCTGCGAGTTATGAGATGTGACGTGTTCGAATTCCATTGCTGGCCAAACTACTTTGATGTTGGACTGAAAACGTCATCGGAAGTCAAACCGTAGGCTTGAGTTGAGATACTGACATGCTAATTCAAAACAAGTGCAGGAGATGAAATGTATGAGATTGTATAATAGAGGCAACAACTCAAAAAATCTTTCGAATCACCAAAAATTTAGGATTTACCTGGACTAGTGAAGATAGAGTAGCAAGGTCCCATGGCGAAGCCAGGCTTCGCCTCGAGACCGCCTGGCATCGGGAAAACAAAGGCGGTCCCCAGTGGCAAGCTTGCAATACAGGACCTCGTCACTCAGGACAGAGTAAGATTTTGAAGGGCACTGCAGAACGAAAGTAATAGAACTAATCGCTCTTGGGAAGAGGGCAAACTTCCCAAACAATGGAAGGACTCCAAAGTTAAGTTTACAAAGAAACCAGGTAAACCAGACTACAGTCAACCATCAGCCTATAGACCAATAAGCCTGACAAGCGTACTCTGTAAATTAATGCAAACAATTGTGAATTACAAGCGTCTAGTCCGTCATTCATAATCCAGCCGTCGTCCATTAGAGAATATCCGCGTCCATAATCCAAAGACCTATTCCATATTCCATATAACAGTATTAGCGCCAAATTCAAAAAGACAATCATAGTATACATAAACATAGGCTTGTTTCCTGCAAGAGAGAAGCGGTCAACAGTTTTCAATGATGCCGGCAAGACATCATGATGTTCCAAAAATATCAAATCCGTATCGCTGATCAGTATTCTTAATCCATAATATTCGTTGTAAAGTCGTCATCTAAAGAATGATGTATCTCGGTCACGCTTTGATTGTGACTGTTCATATGAGTACCATCAGGATCTTGAAGTACATGGGTTCATATGGCCCCTAGCCCCGGGTTAAGCGGAATTAGACACAAGTTACGAAACGTAGCGCCATAGATCTTGCACGCTACGTTCGTATTTTGCTATCAGCATGCGATATGTATCGCCAAATTTGAGAAACTTTGAGTGGAGGCGCCTGGTGGAATAGCCCTGTTTTATAAGTTTCTGTAACAATGTTTTGTGACGTTGATTAAAATCATCACATCTAACACAGGATCTAGCAAATGCTACTAAGGGAGATATGTATACGCCATATGCAGGTCCCACTGGAATATTACTATCCAGAAAGGGATAGTTTACGATGCCTCGACAGTGTAATCGAAGAGGACGAAATAATAGACAGAGAACAACAGGGGTTCAGGAAAGGGCACTCCACAGCCATGTCTATTCTTCAAGTAGTACAAGCCGTATTCATGGGATTCAACCAGAACCATCCAACTATAACTTGCATGATAGACCTAGAAAAAGCATATGACAGCATCTGGCGAGTGGGACTAATGGTAAAACTCCACCAACAGGGTATCCAAGGGAAGTGCTGGAAGTGGATAAATGACTTCCTAAGCCAACGAACAGCAAAGAGAACACTTGGGACCAGAATTCGCCACCTCTATAGGACTCCCGCAAGGCTCGGTAATCTCCCCAGTACTATTCAATCTGTATATCAGTGACATATTTAAAGACACGAGAAGCAAGAAAACAAAATTTGTAGATGATGGCACACTACATGTATATGCCACAGGGTCCGATTCCAAGCCCCTCGGGGAACTGATTGAAGAAGATGTGGGCCATGTATCAAACTGGTGCCATACATGGAGGATTAATAGGAGTCCCCCCAAAACTGAACTTTGCCTATTCGAACGAGTTCGGAGAAATGCACAAGCCTCCCCTAACATCACAGTAATGCTGGACAATCACCCGGTAAGCACAGATTCTAACAACGCTCCCAAACTCCTCGGTGTTCGACTGGACAACCAACTATTATTTGACAAACACATTGATGACATCGAAAGAAAAGCCAGCCGAGCCCTACATATTCTTAGGCACATTAAAAGCCTACAATCAGTTGCAACCAGGAACCTTATCCAATTGTACACTAGTCTAGTGCGCTCCCACATGGAATATGCCTGCCCAGTCTGGGTGATCGCAAAGGACAACAGCAAGAGAAGACTGGAGAATGTACAGAGAACATGACTATCACTCTGCCTTGGGCTCCCCGCTACAGCGGGACGGGAAGCAATGGAAGTGGAGGCGGGTATTCTACCTCTCGATCTACGTTGGGATGAAGCCTCTGCTCGTATGTGGGCCAAGATAATCTGCTCGGAAGAAACAGCCCCCCCCCCCCTAAAAGAACTGTAGACCATGTGGCAAGATATACTAGGAGAACATCATATATCCCCCTTCGGACACATGACGTCAGTGGTAACAGAAATCCACCAACTGATAGGCATAAATGTTGACAGAATGGAGCCGTCTGGTAAACCAAACCGGCATTATATAATTAATATTGGAGAGAAACCCCCATACTGGCGAGATTTTGGCTCATCCAAATCTAGGACTGCCGAGCAACAGAGAATGGCACAACAATTCATCCAATCAGAACTGGAGAAGATTCCCCCAGAAACAGCAGTTGCCTTCACAGACGGATCGTGCCTGAAAAACCCGGGCCCGTGTGGAGCAGGAGCGGTACTGTACCTTCCTACACAACGCGAAGAGATCCGCATCATCCATCCTGTGGCACCAAGAGGATCCATCCTCCTAGCTGAACTGGTGGCCATACAGCAGTTGGTCCAATATGTTCTACAAGGTATCGCAACAATGTCAGTCAGACTATCAGAACTGTGCATCCTTTCAGACTGCCAAAGCGCCATTGGCATTTTGTCTTTGAACAGGGAATCTAAGAGCCATCGCCAAGTGATTAAAGACATAGCCAATGGAATCTGGGAATTAGAACGCCAAGATATCCCACTGAAATTCATATGGGCACCCGGACATGCGGATATAACAGGCAGTGAAATAGCGGACACCCTAGCGAAAGGAGCGGCAGAGATGGCAAGGAACTTACCTCAAGGAGAAAATAACACCACCACACAAGACATTACAAGAGCCAGCAGATTCCGGTCAACATCCAAATGGCAGCGAAGATGGGATCTGAGTGACAGAGGCAGGCAGCTGTATCACATATGCCCTAAGATAAATCATCAAACAGCATTTGACCAGCCGGCAAGAAGCTGGCATGTGATCCTGGCACAACTGAGAACAGGACACTCATCGCTAAATGCCTACAAAGCTAATTTCGACCAAAATATATCACCTACCTGCACCTGTGGAAGCTACGAAACGACTGAACATGTCCTGATCCACTGCCCAAACTACGAGGAAGCGCGTGAAAAAATGAGAGTCAAGGTTTTTAACGCAACCGGCCTGTCGGGAATTGACCTTTCGCTGCTGCTCGGCCGAGACAGTGAAGACCTCTCATTACAAACCCGTACAAAAATTACCAAATATCTGTGTGATTTCCTACATTCGTTAAACCCTATTCACTCACTCACTCACTCCTACATTCCACTGGATTATTCAGGACGGCCGATCCTGCCAGTGAAGAGAGCCCGTGATCCTGATCCGAACCCATCCAGTTTTAAGTACAGAGTGGTTTTTGTCGGGTTTACCAAGGGTAAACCCTACATTAGTATCACTCTTCAGTTTTTCTTTTTTCTTCTGCACATGTGTAGTTTTGATCTCCTGCCCGGAGACTATTCTCATTTGATGCCCCTTACAGCATTCATAAAATACCGTACTTCTGTCTGACAGTCATATACACATGTGCAATGCAAGGTAGCTTGTGCATTGAACGTGATAATTGGTACATTATCGCAGTAAATTTTATCTTTACAATTTCCTTTAAAATTTGCCTTTCCAATCTATTTTATCCGGTATCATTTGTTACGGCGGGAAGGGTGCGCCGTAGTCATTCTCCAGGCGTAACCACGTAGCGAGTTTTTGTGGATACAAATTATGTATGCGTATCCACATTTTAAAATCATGATTTTTTGGTGATGTATCCACATTTTTACTTCCACCTTACTTGATCAATTATCAGCATGAGAACTGAATAAAATTGCGACAAAACTCTGGCAGAAACTTTGGCGAAAGTTTTTGGGACAGATTTCGTTATTTTTCGTTAAGTGTCTGACGTGTCTTCTCCGTCGATCTTCTTCAACAAAACGAAATAGGAACGACTGGCACTTTTGCACAAAACTCTTTTACATATCTGATTATGGTTACAAAGAATAAAAACCTGGGGTGTTTTCCTTTTGCTGGTATGGATGAGAAAGAGATACAATATTTCGATCCCGTCAACGCTGAACTTTCATCCCAAGTCTGAATTTCCCAGAGTACAAGTAATCGTGAATTTGACTGGCTGAACAGTACATATTGGCTCCGCCCACACGTTATTCAACCAATCAGTAAACTTTTTACACGACATACGAATTCAATGAAACTAAATAAGATCGGCTCGTTTTCTAGATTTATAGTTTTTCTTTCCAATCCATATGAATTTAAAGGCATTTCTGTAAAACCGTGATTATTTAGCATTTAAAATAACACTATGAGTATGACAGTATCTTGTGTTATAGTCAAGAGTTGTTAGAAAAATGATCGTGGAGTAGGAGAATATCGAATTTTCTGAACTTGTCGGAGATTGCGACGTCTGAAGATTTTCTTGTCTGGATGTACTTTTAGTAGATTCATTTTCTCACAGATTAAATAAGTATGGAAATTATATAAATGTGGATACAATGTGGATACATCTCTTATATAGGATGCGTATCCACATTTTACAAAAGTCGAAGTTTTATGCTCTAGATAAAAATGTGCATACACATCCTATATAGAGATGTATCCACAAAAACCTTCTATATTGCGGTCACGCCATTCTTATGGTCCATCGACAACCGATCCGTGGAACTTTTGTTGTAAGATCACAAAGGTGGTGTTAGCTTTAGATAGAGGGAATCGTCTTCAATGCATTTTTGATACACACAGCTTATTTAGACTGAATATTTCAGAATTATTTGTTGCTCAAATTGGTTTTGGATAAAGGTGTCCTATTTTTGTAACAAAAAGAAAATCTGCACCGAAAAGTGCATAAAAATACGAAAATAAGCCAATGAACCTATGGTGCGCCATAAATCCGTTTTCGTGCATCTGCAGCCCTTCATTATTTCGTGTCTTGTAATTCAGCATGTATAGGCTGTACAAAATGGTCCATTTCATATCATTTTGATAAAAGTGAAAGTTTGGCCCTACAAACCGAACAGCTTGAGGAAGATTCCTTATGTAAAGCGAACACCACCTTTCCTCCCTTAAATGATCACAAATATGGGACTAATAAACCCCTCTGATGCAAGTAAACCCGACATCAGTACTTTAAGTACTTTGATTAATATTAGAGTTACCAGTTACCGGTGGAACTGTCTATTCCTTAAGAATTTTTAGTGCCATGCGCACATGGATCAAGGATCAAGGAATCTTCTGGGTGGGTGGTGATGATAAACAAACTACCGTACATGTCTTGAAAGGTTGGGTGAGGGGAGGGGGGATTTTCCTTGGAGAATATCCTGGGGAAATTGGACGGGAGCTACTGGAGGGGAAAGGTGGAATACGTCCCGGGGACAATTGTCCAGTGCATGATCAGTGCATGATCATGACGAGTGGGGTTGGAGGGTTGGGGGGGCGGAGGGTAGTTCAAGTGGATAATTTTACCGATAGATCTCAACAACTGATTAAATAATCACCCCGGTCCTTTCAGTTACAAGACTATGGCTACTAATGACTTTTATAACTCGAAATAATTCGTACATTTCACAACTGTCAACAGTTGAGTTGGGTCGGAAGTGACAACGATCTGACGATGACGTGAAGGTTGTTGTTATTTCAAGTAAATAACGAACAGAGAAACACCAGGAAATCAGAATACGTACCTGTATTGTCCGCCTTCGATTCTTCTTCGTCTTTCTGATGCCTCTTCGGTCTGAATAACCATATCCATGAAATTGTAACATCGCCACAACTGTTGTTGAAATTATGTTGTTGTGGTTATTTTGGAAATTTACCGCGTCACTGTTCACTGTTAAAATTTCTGGAATCAGTCCATACTGCGTGCTTCGGTTAAAATAGTTCTTGGGGAGACTTTATTGAAAGTGTTATGAATGGGTTGCATTTTTTGCCTATATTCTATAGGTGATTGTTCATTATAACAGAATGTGGCTTATAGCGATAGTACAACGTGACAGCACCCTTCTTTGCTGAACTTGTTTTCAGACTGGTTCCCTTCATTTCTATCTGGAAATTGTGGATCGGGAACCAAACTTTTCGTTCACCAATTCTCTATGATACAATGACGTCACTGGGGGATTATCCTCTCTCTGAAAAGCCTAATTTTAACGCAGAAGTAAATGGAAAAAACTTCGATAAAGGCTAGTTCAGCTCTGATTTTAACACATAATTTGAACGGATGTACTATCTTTTACTTCGCCAAGTTGTAGAAATTTATCTCAAGTATGAGAGAAGATTTTTAGGAAAAACCTGTTACGCTCCACTGAGGCCCAGGTTAAAAATCCCTCAGTTGCACGGGTGGCGATCACGGCACTGTAATTGATAGAACAGCTGATCCTTTGTTTAGAGCCGCTGTTACTTCCGCTGTGTCTAAGAGAATGGCTTGTAACTTCAACTTGTGGCGTTCACCACAAGGCACAAGAAACCCATACATATTCCCATCAAATGACTTAGTGAATGCAAAGAATGTCCCATATCAATACTTTCTCATTTTTCTTATCTTTAAGAAGTCCCATACATGTTCCATATATTTTCTTAATCGATTTTACCTAAAGAAAACTTGCCATGCATTTTACATACATTGACTCTATTGATGTAAAATAAATCCTGTATTGTGCAGCCAAATAAATCATTGATTGTCAGGTCTTCAAAAAGACCAAGGTAGCTGCCATACATTAATCTTTAATATTTTCATCTTTTTAGCGTTCCCATACATATGCCTTACATCAAGTTTGACTACTGTTTTATCACGTTCAAGGAATCCATACATTTATCATACAATGACATATACAAATTTTGTGTTTGCACTTTTCTCCATACATTTTCCATACAGGCGGACTTGGTATTTTCAGTACACGCCATACATTTTCCATACATTTCTCATACATTTGCCATACAGTTCTGAAAATCCTATGTTTTTCTCGTGCATTTACTAGACATTTGCCCATGCATCTTCCGTACAAGATCCATACAGTTCCCATACATCTCATACACCAGCCATACATTTGCCATACATTATCCATACATTTTATTTTGGTAAGGGATATAACAGCATCAGCACAGAATTCTGAAAGACAATCCTAGTATACATAAACATAGGCTAGTTTCCTGCAAGAGAGAAGCGGTCATGACTCGAAGGGAAAAGGTATTTTTCAGCTCAATGAAAGCCTAAGTTACAGTTTGCAATCTACGGTTACTAACACTACGTTCATTTTGTATATCTGTTCTGCAATAGCGAGTGACAGGGTAGTATGGTTCAACGTCATTGGCAAAATCGTTGGCGTTGAAACATATAGAATGGTGAAAATTGGAAAGGTTAATTATTTTTCCTGCAATAAGCGTCCGCCCCACTACCTACTGCACATTCAAAATCAATTACACGGGTAATACGGAACGGGTAGCAAATAATAGTTGAATCTTCCTCACTTGATGTACTTTCAGACAAAAGACATTGGATGTTCTGGCCAACAAAGACAGTGCAAACAATAGAGCAGAAGTGAACAGAGTGAGAATATTTCACCAATGGGATCTAAGTAAAATCCTAAATATCAATTTGTCAAGGCAAGTGACATCCTTTAGCCAAAATAGTAAGTGGACGTTTCTCGCCTTGACGCTCAATCTTGGCTGCTAGAGCTTTCGTTATACCGGTACTCCTCTAGATAGCGTTCTGTTCGGGACACCGATGGTCCCCAGAATCAGTATCGGCTCGATAGAAGTACTAAGGAGAACCGCCACTAACACAAATGGAACGGTCCGAACCTGAATCCCTATTCACTAGTGGCGGAAGTTGAACGAATGAAATGTACCTGTCTTGAACTCAGTGATGTCGCTCTCCTAGCTTGTCACTATCAACTGATAAGAATGGCATTGTATGGGTTGATTTCCACAGTGCCAGAATTCACAGGTGTTCCATTCTTGAATAGGGAATAATAGCTGAACATGTCCGCGTGTCATGGGAACCTCCGCCACCTCTGTCCAAACCCACGCTGCAGTAAATACATGCATGGCTCTTATGGCCATGACTAACTGTTGTTTGTTACTGCATAACACGGATGTCCAAAATTATTCCTAAATGCGACAGTGGCGATTATGTGATATATTTAGGACACAATTTAAAAGGAATCGCCACGTGAGCAGCCTAAAAATGACTCTTCTCTAGATATAGTTAATGCATTCAGAATCCAATTTTCGGCGCAATGTGATTTAACTCCTCGTATGCGCAAATCATCAGAAGTATTGAGACATAAACCATGTAGTTATTGGCTAGGATAGCAGTCTTATTACTTGAATGAATTTCGAAAGACTAATAAGTATAAGTGATTGTCAGGTTATGTGACCTCTTGTGTCGAATAGCATTTGAAGGTTTTTTCCCTCGCAAAGTCCCTGGTAATGTGCGATAACGTCTGCAAAAAAATATCACCTTCTACAAGCAGTTGCTGAATAGAGGTCAGAGCCCACAGCTGATAGGTGTCAATCGTTCACAAGACATGGCTTGAGTTAGGCGATACACACAATGGTGTCGGGGAAAATAGAACGACCTGATTTGGCATTGCTGATATTTATGAGCAATGTACTCCGATAATTCAATAACCCATATACTTTCTTTTTGTTACACACCTCGCCACCAACTATACTCCAGTAATCCTCTTAAGTCCCAAGTATGTGAGAATGACATGATCCGACAATAAATGTTCATTTTAACAAAGACCAATCGCAGGCAAGTATTTCTGTGTCATTTTTGGCACTAGATAATGAGAGAAAATAGCCTGTTCTTTTTCTGCATATGAATACATTGGAAACACTGTGCACCAACGAAGCTAACACCGAGTTAACTGTACTTACATCCTGGGATGAATATCTGCAAATAGATTTATTTTATATAGTATAGGTGCTTTTACAGTGATATAGTGATGTAATGGGAATCGAGATAATTACATGGGTTATGAAGCATCACCGGTGTATCAAAATTGCAGAGGGTCCTGAGTGGTCTGCTTATAGACTGTTCTACAAGAAAACCACCAAATGCGCCAAAAACCGACGTTCAGTTTTCAGCTGTCGACAACAAAATAATTTATATTTCTATAATCGAAATACCCTGATCATACGGTACCAGTTCCAAACAGCCTTAAAATTGAATTTAAAAAAAAAAGTGTTTAAACCATAAAACATATCAAGTGCGGAAACATTATCCTTGACTCTTCATCTGTAGTTGAGCAGATCCTGCTATAGCGACTCGGTTTGTTGTGTTTACGTCCAACGAATGGTGACCTGAAAATATTGATTTGTCACAGGCCAATAATGTCTCGTCACCTGACGTACAATGCCCGCTGTGCTTGTAGGCTGGGCGCTTCCGCGATCTTTCAACAGATGGTTGGAATGTATACTAGGGAGTAGAGACAGCAAAAACACCCAAAAAAGTTATTGAAACTGCGAGAAGACATGATCTTCGGTATATTTGGAGCTGCGAGTCCAATAACCTATATATAGCGGTTTTCATCAAATCCGATTTTTCAAACTTGAGCAATTTTGATTGGTCAATAGCTGCCGCTTTCAGTCGACCAATCAACTATACCCAAGATCATTCTGAAGACCATTATCCTTTGCATGGTATATCGCAAGATTCGAGTTAATCGGTTCAGTAGTTTCGAAGGAGAAGACCATTAAAAGATTTTTAGCTTAATTCCAGATGACTGCCATATGGCGTGATAAACTGGCGGACTGAACACTCATCATTAATGTAGGCGCGCTGTTTTGCCCTGAAATGTGGGTGGATTCCAGATACTTATGAAATTCGCACCGAAATTGCCCAATTGGGGCTTATGTGGGTATTTAAGGGTACCATGCGAACTAACCTATGTAGTGGTTTTTACCTTCAAAATTCGACTATTCAAATCTGAACAATTTTGATTGGTCAATGATGACCATTTTTAATTGACCAATCAACTATTCACAATGTCCTTTGGAAGGCCGTTGCCCATAGATGATATATCCGAAGTTTCATGTCATTTGGTTTTGTAGGTTTTTTGGAGAAGATCCAAGATAGTCGCAAAACCGTTCAGCCAATCAACAGTATTTGCTTTTAGGGAAACATAGCGATTTATCGCAGCAACCTATAAATCAACACAAATCAGGTTCCAGAGAATAAGCCCTTGCAAAATTGGCAGTTTTTCACAAAATTCAAAATGACGACCAAACCATGTGACCAAGGAGCAATTTTTTGCATATTTCTGAATATGCACTTCTCCGGTAGGTCTACAATCAACTGCCCAAGATTCAAGTCTGTAGGCCGAGCCGTTCTGGAGATATGGCGGACACAAAAATCGGTGGGTAAAAGAAGAATAATAATAATAGTGAATCTGAACGACCTGGTCCACGAATAAAACACTTAATTGCTTCCGGTGAGGCCATTGCATGAAAATAATGACCCTTAGCTCCAGCCCCTTCTGTGAACTGACCTGACCTCGGCCATCGTCAGGTAAGTTCACCTCTGGGGCCAGGATCCCGGATCATTTTTCTAGAATATGTAGGTTTTATTGGGATTAGCCCAGTTTGCTTTGGTGATATTTATTGCTTGTGAGTTCGTGAAATATTTCAGGTAAAACCTTCATGGCAGCGATCAAGTGGAAAGCCCGTATCTATTCTACTAACATTAAACAGCTTATACCGTCTTATTCGGAGTGAATGATCGGACTGTGATATTATTGGCATAATTTTTATAGATTGCAAAGCCGGTAAGATCGTGGAGATTGAGCACTCAAGATGTGGAAGCGTCCACTCTAGTTCATGGAAGATAGATGATCCAAATGAATATACGTCCACCAGTCATCAACCGCCAATTTCTCTTCCAGAATCTATCCTGTTATGAGCCAATTGAATTATGCTTTTAAAATAGATATTTCGATTACCCGGGATCAACCAGCTACTTTTCAATTAAACGTAAAACTAGTTTCTTGCTTTGAAAGAAAATATTTATCTATTTACCATGTGAACCTAAGTGTCTTGTTTTTGGACAAATACACTTCTTATGTATATACAAACATAACACAAAAATAAAGCCAAATTGGAGTGATATGCAAGAGGTGGGAAAAATTGACAACGACTCACGACTAAAAAGCAACCATATGATTCTACAGGAAAGAAATTGTCGACACCCAACATTCAGACCCGAGAATACGGAGGAATCTCGGATGTAGCTTTAGTGTCTCAGCCGTGCTTTTATTGCAGTTGTTCACGTGGAGACTATGAAGTATCCACACGGCCCCTAGCACCGGCTTATGTGGACTTAGATACGCTAGATCGAGAGCTGTGATGACAGATCAGCTCAACCCCTCATCTGATGTTAGAAAAAGAACTATTTTTATACGTTGAAAAAGACGTAGCAAAACAACAATTTTTATACGTTGCACTATATAAAGAAAAAGCATTATAGGAATATACCATAATGGGGGTTTACCGATGCAGTATTTCAACCAAAGCGCTTGATATTAACACGTTCTTCGGTGAGTAAATAAAGTACAATTACAATTGAATTCATATATTATTGTGCAGATTATGCATGTAGGTTATCAGCATGTTAACAAACTGGAGAATACGTGTTTGAAGATGTATAAGACAACTATTTTCCGGCCGTACTAATATATATATAATTAGCCCGAAAACATCGGCTAAGGAGTCTATTTTTTTATGTTTGGTTGTTGTTACAAGCGTCTAGACCGTCATTCATAATCCAGCCGTCGTCCATTAGAGAATATCCGCGTCCATAATCCAAAGACCTATTCCATATTCCATATAACAGTATTAGCACCAAATTCAAAAAAACAATCATAGTATACATAAACATAGGCTTGTTTCCTGCAAGAGAGAAGCGGTCAACAGTTTTCAATGATGCCGGCAAGACATCATGATGTTCCAAAAATATCAAATCCGTATCGCTGATCAGTATTCTTAATCCATAATATTCGTTATAGAGTCGTCATCTAAAAAAAAAAAAGATGTATCTCAGTCATGCTTTGATTGTGACTGTTCATATGAGTACCATCAGGATCTTGAAGTACATGGATTCATACGGCCCCTAGCCCCGGGTTAAGCGGAATTAGACACAAGTTACGAAACGTAGCGCCATAGATCTTGCACGCTACGTTCGTATTTAACTATCAGCATGCGATATGTATCGCCAAATTTGAGAAACTTTGAGTGGAGGCGCTTGATGGAATAGCCCTGTTTTATAAGTTTCTGCAACAATGTTTTGGGACGTTGATTAAAATCATCACATTTAACACAGGATCTAGCAAATGCTACTAAGCGAGATATGTATACGCCATATGCAGGTCCCACTGGAATATTACTATCCAGAAAGGGATAGTTTGCGATGTCGAAATTGTAATCATCTCTTTTGTCATAAAGTCGACGAGAGAGAATGCCCGCTTCATTTTTATAGAGATAGAGATCTAAATAAGATGCGCCTGTAGGGCTATCTGTAGTTTCCTTCAAATCCAGTGAAGGTGGATATATATCCTTCACTGCGTCATTTATATAGCGATTATCCACAGCGAGAAGATCGTCTATATAGCGTTTGGTGAATGAGAAGGAACGGGCTTTGAATGGATCGGTTTTTGAAAGCGCCTGCATATAGTCATATTCATAAGAGAACAGATACAGGTCAGCCAACAGGGGTGCACAATTAGTACCCATTGGAATACCTATATGCTGCTGATATAATGTGTTGCCAAATTTCACATAGATATTTTTAATGAGAAATTCAAGCAACTCTATAAACAAAGAAACATCCCATGAATGATATCTCTTGTATGTAGTCGAGCTAAAGAATGCTTTATGGCTTCCGACATTAATATATCTACGATCAGTTTTCTTGAACACAGATACTATTAATGAACTTAGACGGTCAATAAGGTCCTGATGAGGGATTGTAGTATAGAGAGTCGAGAAATCCCATGTGATACATGTCTGTACGGTATGTGACCTTTAGCATCAAGGTCTTCCGTAAGACATTTTGAGTTTTTCAATATCCACATACATTCAACGCCAGAGTTCTTAGAAATAGTGGCGCAATACCTTTCCCAAAATGCTTTTACCGCCTGAAGGGCCCTCGTCAATAGGGTTGAAAGAAGCTTGGTGGTGCAGCTTCTAGAACCAGCTATGAATCTAGCTTTGTATGATGATTTATGCATTTTGGGAGTCCAGTATATTTTTGGTATGTCGTTATGATTGGTTGGAAGACGAATACCTCTTTCCCTGAGAAACTTTTTGTGATTGTTAAATAAATCTTCCAGAGAAAATGCAGTTTGGGAGTAAGTAGACGTATTTGATGAAGATATGTCTACACTCAATTCTTTAACCAGCACCTGGTAATAGTAATATTTACATATGAATATTACATTATTCGGAGCTTTGTCTGCCGGGACTATGACGAATTTACTCTGGAGATTTGCTAGAACTTCTTGCGAATTGAGGTTTCTCAGAACTTGTTTTGCTTGGGGAAGAGTACTTCTGTCAATATGGCGGATTGTTTCAACGACCTTGCTCTTGGTGAGGTCCAGCCAATCAGCGAGTACTGCAGGTTCAACTTTTTCTCGCTTAGACCAATCAATAACGTACTGTTCCAATGCAGACAGGACTATCTTCTGGTCGGCCTTCAGATTTATTCTTCTTGGCTCTCTATATTTAGATCCCTTCATCAGGAGTAATTTCAGATCCTTATCACTCACCACATCAAGGTCACCAGTCACAATATGTTTGCATGGTGTATGGATAAAGTTCGACGATTCACAATCACAACTATAGCCTCCTGACGTGTATAAGTTCCAGTCAAACTCCTGGACAGCATTGGAGTAATTGAATATTTTGGTGGCTATAGATTTAGTGTACTTATATGAAATGCAAGGAGGTTCTGTGAACTTAAAATAGTTTGGTACAGCGTTGCGTACCTCTGGATCATTGCTGACCCCTTAGCCCGAATCACTAATACAGACCGAAAAGGAAAAAAATAAATAAGACGTCAGTCGCTCGAGATCTTTAACTGCACACGGCGTGGGGAATTGAGACAAAGACACGATAAGCATTTTATCGAATAAATAATATGATTTGGCATCTCCAGAACCTTGATAATCAACTAATGACTCATTCCGTTAGACGAAATCTCCTTCCAAACTCTAATTTTGTCATCTAACTCGTCAAGTTGCCGCCATTTTCAGTCTCGTTGAGAGAACGAGATTTCCAACGCGATTGACCTTTCTGACCACGTGACTCGTCCATTTCACCATAGTCAATTTACTCGTAATCTCTTACCAAAAACTTCGAACTCCAGTTATTTTGAAATCACGCATATAAATTCCATGTCATACAACTATAAAAGAGGAGTTGTTCATTTAAAATCAACGTTCATTTGCCCTTTCTTGTACTGCTCTAAAACTGCCAAAACCATGTTGTGCGCACAGCTGGCAAGCAGACAGCTAAATTTAGTCGTGTGATCAGAAAGGTCACGATACTAGTGCGCACGCGCGGCCAAGTCTCGTTGAGCTGTAATCTGAGAAAAAGGCGGTAAACATCGAAACCGAGCGTTTATTGTGTTTTCTTCGTCGTCACTAATTTTTTGGAGTCTCAAACAGTCATAAGAGATGGTACATGGTTAAAGAAGCTCAGGTCGGTCAAACTGTATCAAATTGGCATATTTTTTCTCTCCCGTTTCGTTATTTTCGTCAGCGAAAAGCCGCTCTTCGCGACATGAATTTTTATCGCCAAAATTTAACCTAGGCGCGATCTGGGCTGTGATAGGAATGCCACGCCCCCTTACCTATTTTCACCTATCACAGCCAGAGTTTCTGGGTTAATATATAATATGCTATTGCTCGATCATTTGCTCTTAAATATTAAGTGTCTCATCTTGCTTAAGAAAACGAAATAATGGTGGTATTAAAATATAAGCTCGCTTGATTTAGATATGCAACATCAGAAGATGCAAGGGTACTTTAGGTGAAAGCACAATATTTTGTAAAACATGCTATTAGTGTATAATGTGTTTTTTCATATATACGCTTAAGTACATTGGGGCATTCACAAGGATATTGATTAAAGAACGAGGAATGCAAAGAAATAGGCACATAACAGATAAGAGTCTCTAGGTACACGCTTCAATGAGATTTTTCTAAACTTGGGTGGAAGTATAAGTCTCATGAAATATTAAATAACGAAGACAGAAGATGCAATGACCTCTTTCATTTGTTTGCTCTTTAGTTATTTCTGAACCATCGGCATGGCTCGAAAGGTCAAACTAAAAGCACACAATAGCAAACAAGAGTTTAGTAGAGTGAAACCATCGATTGCTGGAGGAGGAATTTCCTTTAAGAATATTACCATTGTTACCATCTAAACGATAATAGAAAAACGCAACAGAAAGATTTTGAAGTCGAAAATCAATAATCAACTATTTATTTACAATACTAAAATCATATACAAATTGAGTTAGGTCAATACAGCAAATAAATGTGAAATAAAATCTTACTGTTCAATGTTATACCGGTATATCTCTCAGAGTCCGTATCAACGTGCTATAAATCTCTATACAGTCCGCGGTGAAATCGCGTTCCTGTATTTCCACAGTCAATAACGCTCAGCTGTTGTCCAGTTTTCGTCAGTTCAATCAAGTAGATAATACACAGCGGTCGAACACAGCCAACAGGAATATATAATCCAGCAGTCAGTTATCTCAGACAAATGTTAGTCAATAGTAATACTGATGATGCACCCACGTAAGTCGTTCGAATCTCCTCCAGTCAGTAATTACGGGCAAAGTAAATCAATCAAAGCCAGTTCTTAAATTCTCTCTCGAGTGAGCGAACGAGACGGTATTTATATCCTACGGGGAATTCGCGATTATTCTATCAGATCAAGAAACTTCCATCGGTACAACAATGACGTAAGATTTAACCCAGATACGATTACAACAACTACGAGAAAGTTCGACATAATTAACCCATTTGACAGTCTATATGTGCAAATGGCGCTCAAGTATAACTAACAGTATCATACGGGGTCTGTTGATGAATGAGCAGATGGCGCTGTTTAATACAGATCTTTCGTACAGCGACCATTTGCAATTATGACAGCTTCGAGAATATTCCAGATGGATGACTTACATAATACGTAGCTCTATTATTATAATCACATAATAGAAGGTCAACAAGTCCACCTCAGTTCTACTGTTCTAGAACGATCTTCAGTGTCTAACTCTATACTGCAATACTATGACACTCCCCCTCTTAAAAGAAGAAAGTTTCAAACTTGGAACTTTCTTGACAATTCCAAACATTAATACAAAACAAAATCTATATACAACAGCAAAAATGTTGACAACCATATGTACATTATATGCGAGACAAACAATCAGCGATCAAATTGTCCTTACCCTTAATATGTTTGATTTCAATATTGTATTCTTGTAACACCAAACTCCATCTCAACAATCTTTGATTTTTGTTTTTCATCTTACTTATGAAAACAAGTCGATTGTGATCACTGAATACAGTAATTGGCAACGATGAAGAAGTAGCATAAACATCAAAATGTTGTAAAGCCAATATCATTGCCAAACATTCTTTCTCAGTTGTAGAATAATTTCTCTGATGTTTGTCAAATTTACGTGAAAAATAACATATTGGGTGATCTACACCATCTATGCCTTCTTGTAACAAAACGGCACCAGCAGCAACATCACTAGCATCTACAGCCAGTATAAAAGGTGAACCAAAATCTGGTGCTGAAAGAACTGGTGCGCTCTTGAGTATGGCTTTCAGTTTTTCAAAAGCTGATTCACATTCATCGGTCCAAACAAAAGTTACCCTCTTTCTTAAGAGCCGAGTTAAAGGTTCAGTAATATCTGAAAAATTTTGACAAAATTTCCTGTAGTAACCAGCCATACCCAAGAAACGCATCAGTTGTCTCTTACATGTTGGTCTTGGAAATAGCGAGATAGCACTGATCTTAGCATCTACAGGCTTTACCTGACCCTGACCTACAACATGACCCAAGAATGTCACACGTGCATGTCCAAATTCACTTTTTCCAAGGTTGACTGTCAGCTTGGCGTCACTCAGCCGATTGAACAGTGCGCGAATTCTCTGTAGATGAACTTCCCATGTATCGCTGTAGACAATGACGTCATCAATGTAAGTCACATCCTTCCAAACCGGAAGTAACACGGTTGATGAGACGCTGGAACGTGGCTGGAGAATTTTTCATTCCAAATGGCATAACTGGAACAGACCCTCCGGAGTGACGAATGCTGATATCTCCTTCGCACGACCTGTCAGTGGAACTTGCCAAAACCCCTTCAGAAGATCAAACTTTGACACGAACTTGGCACTTCCCACTTTATCAATGCAATCGTCAATGCGTGGAATAGGGAATGTGTCTGTTTTGATCAATGTGTTCACCTTTCTGTAGTCAGTACACATCCTGTAACTGCCATCCGGCTTTGGAACGACGATACAAGGTGAACTGCAGTTACAATTACTTAGTTCAATGAAGTCATTGTCCAGTAAATACTGAATCTCTTTTTTCAGGTAGTTTTGTTTAATGGGATTCAAACGATATGGGTGCTGCTTTACTGGATTAGAATCTCCGACATCGACGTCATGTGAAATTGTATCAGTCCGAGTAGGAATGTCGGGAAACAAATGTTCATATTGACTGAGCAGAGTTCGAAGTTCTTCCTGACGCGCTGGCTCGAGATGACACACCTTGGAATCCAAATTACGTAGAATGTCAGAGTTCTGTAATTTCGCCGCTGTCATGGGCTCTTCACACGTTTCATTAGTATCAGGGTCAGAACTAACTACACTTACAGGATGGACAGTACTGTTAGTGCTATCTCTGTCGATGTATAACTTTAACATATTTACATGGCATAACTGTTTGTTT
>JAVTVY010040114.1:0-17790 GCA_036873755.1 Hanleya hanleyi | reverse complement strand
ATTTTAGATTCTATCAACCGTCAAAGAAATTCTCAAGAGAACTGTAATCATTTTAAACACCATGGCAAAGCAATAATTCAATTAGTCATCTCGTCATTTTCGAAATCGACATTTTTTGGTCACTTTTACGATCAGATTTTCCGAATATTTAATTTATGCCATTTCTCTGCAAAAACTGCATGACAATTCAGTAAATATTAACGTGATGTGAAATAAAATAGTTTTCGCCCAATTTTCATCGGGGAAAAGCAGAAATTTCGAAGAAATATGACAAAAAAACGTCACTTTTCTGGTACCCCATTTGGACGCCATCTGGAATTAACCCATTTTCCTCGGTTCGAGGGGTTATGCAAATAGGCCCAAAATGACCTAAATATGATAAACAATAAAGTCACGGAGTTTCTGCTCTCCTTGTTCTGTCGTTCCGATGATAGGGCAGAAAGTTTGGTAGGGGGGGCATTGATCCCCCAGGTCAGGTAAAGTTAAGGATATTACTCAACAATCAGTTCATTGTCCAATTTCAACTTTATTCAAATGCAATAAAAGTAATATTTGAAACCACATAAACAACGTTAACTTGCACCCTACACCGGTTTCTTACAAGATAACAGAAGGAAATAGAACGTTTTATAGAGTTACTGTCTGTTGAATCGCAGAATAATATACAAACCTTCATGTGTGGAATAGCTGCTACCAAAGAACGCATTGACAACATATATGTAGTAGTGGTGGCGGTGGTGGAAGAAAGTGTGTTAAGGCGTTGAGACGAGCGTTAAGGCGTAACGACGGGCGTTGACGGGCGTCACTGCATTTCGATGAATTGGTGTCAATTCCATGAAAATCAGAGCTTCTGAGCTAATTCACCAGGGCGTTGAAGCGTTAAGGTGAGCGTTGATGGGCGTTACTGTCTATAAAAGCAAGCGTATTTCCAAAAACACGCACAGTCGACGTTCAACCGTCAACATGGCTTATACTTGCTCTGAGGGCGAACGCACGTTCGCCAGACATTACGATATGATGCGACACCAGAAAAATATACATGGGATTGAAGACTCCGAGGAGTCCGTTGAGGCAGATGCTGATACAGAGACTGCTGAGAGTGCATCGACTAACACCGAACAGAGATTGCTGAGAGTCTATCTAGTGATATGGAGAGCTTGACCTCAGATCGTCAGCCTACGTCCGTGGAAAGTGATGCAGAACCTACCTTCCGGGATCGTATTGTGACAGCAGTTATCAATACTTACGCTGCAGCGATCGAGGACGCCGGAGAGGATAATTTACAACATGCGTACACCCAAATGCGCCCCCGCATCAGGAAAACAGCCATGGTGATCTATGAACAGTATAGCTTATTACCGCTTGAAATGAAAGGCGACCGCACGCACAGGTCCATCATGAAGACCAAGCGTCACTTGGAAGAGGCTATGGGACTACCACCCACCGAGACCCTGGAAAATGCGATCAGAATGCGCAAGCAACTGTTTCAGGACATGCTACCCGAAGAATATCCAGGCCTGCCCGACGACGCTTAGGTCACACCAAGCAAAGATGGAACTTTCTGAAATGGCGACAGACAAGAGCAGCCGAATATACATCTAACGGACAAGAAGGAATATAACAGATGCAGCGCCAAATGGCGACCTCTGATTGGACAAGAGTTGTTTTGAGTTGAAAACATACCCAACGCGGCTCTCCCAGCTTGGGTATGATGTAACATTGGGGAAAATAAACTATATGAAAAAAACGTCTAGTTGTTGTTCTCTCATGTGTCATCCGTGTTGTTGTTGTTCTCTCGCCGGTCTATAGCATGGCGTCAAGGCGTTACGTTAGAGCTTTAAGGCGTAACGACTGGCGTTGACAGGCGTCAGTGCATTTCGAAGAATTAGTGACAATTCCATGGAATCTTTAGAAAATCAGAACTTCTGAGCTATTTCACCGGGGCGTTGAAGCGTTAAGCTTGGCGTTGGCGGGCGTTGCTACAAGATGACACCTCACACGACGCATTCGGACCAAGGATGGTCCATCTCTACACCAACTACCTTCCTTCACTGCCCCCAAAATGGCCACTTTCGCTACTACTCGTACTGATGACGTCACCGATAACGTCACAGATAAAATGGACAGCCCTCAAATCGGGGTCTACACCCCGCGAGCTACAAAAGGACATCCCGCACGACGCATTCGGACCAAGGATGGTCCATCTCGACACCAAAAACCTTCCTGCACTGCCCCAAAATGGCCACTTTATTTACTACAACCAACTGCGCATGCACAGATTGACGCGATTTTGCACTTAAAACACACCATTCTGACTCTACCCGACACATGCTTCACTTTGACATCTCCCACGACCCATTCGGACCCATAGCGGTCTATCTCTACCCCAAACACACCCCCCAAAATGCCTGCTTTCTATACTACGGCCAGACTGCGCATGCGCAGACTATTGAGAACGAACGACACACTAGCCCAGGCGGATGCCCCCTCACGACAGCTTCAAAATAAGACCTCATACGACACCATAGGATCATTAGGGGCTCACCTAAACCCTAAAACGTCTATTTCACACACTTTTCCCACGATTCCCTGTCTACGCATGCGCAGATTGTTGACAACGGCCGAGACACTAGGCCAATCGGATGCCTCCTTACATATGCTTCACATTGATATCTCACTCAAATACATCGGCTCATCATTGGCTCACCTAGATCCCAAAACGTCTATTTCCATACCCTTTGTCTATTGCACATGCGCAGAATGACGATATTCCAACCCACATCCAGCGCATCGGATGCTCCCTCACATAGGTTTCACATTGATACCTCACTCGACCCCATCGGATCATTAGTGGCTCACCTAGATCCCACAACGTCTATTTTCATACCCTTTGTCTACCACGCATGCGCAGAATGACAATATTCCATCCCAACACCCATCCCATCAGATGCGCCTTCACAAATGCTTCACATTGATACATGTACTCATACGACCCAATCGGACCATGCAGCGTATTTGAATTCTGGGGACTACTTTTTTCTCCGCGGAAGCTTTTTGCCGCGACCGCATCACCGCCGGACCGCATCGCCGCGGAAGAATGCATGCCCAGGGACCCTTTGCCGGAACTATAGTGACCCGGAGCTACCTCAGGGTAAAGTCCGTAGGCCTATTCCGTTTTTTTATATCTGAAGACATTTTACATGCACCCTCTAGAGGGCAGCACCATCGATGTCAAAGGGGAATCTCGTTTTTGTTTGTTTATTTTTTGCGGAGATATACTGGACAATAAACGCTCAACCCTCGGGTCACACGGATGCTAGACTCGTCCTATTAACATCGTCCAACACCTATATTGCATTCCTATCATTCAATTAATATGACCTTGAACTATCACGTGACCTCCCCGTGATAGAAAAAACCCAGAACCAAATCAGTAAATCCCATACAGTCAGACCCAGGTCACGCCCGATTCACGCAGACCGGAAGTGACGTCATACACCTGCACACTCTCCGTGATGGGAAAAAACCCAGACACAAGTCAATACATGCATTCCATACAGTCAGACATACCCTCAGTCCTCTATATACTTGGGACTACTTTCTGTCCGTGGAGGCAGACCGCATCACCGCCCAGTCGCATCACCGCGGAGGAATCACATAAATGACCTTTCGACCTCGGCCAGACCACTTTTAGTCGGTAGGGGTTTAAGGTTGGTCAAGGGTCAATACGGCCTTATCTCCTCGCTGTATTCTCAAGTGCACTCATTGACCTTTGCCCTACCTTGCACCCCTACCGACTAAATGTGGTTTGGCCGAGGTCAAAGGTCAATGTGACTGGATATCAATGCTATATACTACTTACATCTCAGTTTACGGTACATATCAATGTTTTTATTCTGTAATAGCAACAGACAGAATGATAAACCAAAGATGAAGTCAATAATTTTAAATTGAGGAACATGAATGATCTAGTTTTAATACTTGCAATTTAATTCTTCCACACAGGAACGTACTTCTTTTTGCTATATTACTACCAGTTGCGTACAAACATCTGTCACATTCGATTAATCCTCAGGTCCTTACTGGCCAAACAAACTGCCCTGAAATACTGAAATTTTGAGCAAATACTGATTATATTATCTCTTATTATTAACTAGATTTACAGATTGTATACTGTAAACATATTCAACAATCTCACATAAAATAACTTCAAAAATTGTATTGCTCAAGTTTTTGACAATCCTGGAGGCTCATACTCCGTGTAAGGATCACGAGACAATGCATACAATAGCCAAGTTTAGGGACAACAATATGTCTAGACTTGAGTCTTTTCAGTCGCTCAAAGGCAATAGCTTCTTACAATAGCTTCTTACACGAAGTATCTACCATCCTGGACCTTTATATGTTTGATATTACCCATTTGAATACATTGCCCACCTGTGGTTACAGGACCACATTAATATTTAATAGGAAAAAACTAATGCCTAATACATGTTCATATTGGACAAGTTTAATAGCTTCAGAATTATTAACAATTGCTCAATCCAGGTATTTCAGGTTTGAGTTAGTACACTGGATGGTCTGCCAATATATACATTTAATCTGAACTACGTGTATTTTTGTGCATTGTGACATTTCTAATATTGTGAAAACAATATCGGTGATCCGTGATATCAAACCGCTATGTCTGGATTTGACAATGCTATTGTTAACCTTAATATTCTTAGCATTATACACATTACCTGGAACCCATCACTACTCTACTAGTGATGAGCTTCTGGTGGTATAAGTATCAACAAACTAAAACTGTCTAGCTACTTCAGTTATTCATTAGTCTGGGATTTTTCAACAGTCACCTATATTGCAGTATGTGGTCACTTGAAAATTACGAAGGAATGCTGTCAGATTAACTTGATACCCCGAATATCCAAAAGCTTTTAGGTTCATATGACATATGTCTTCAGGAAACTCAATAGTTCTAAAAATAATACTGAGAATAACAATGTCACGATGGACCTGAAAGATTAGCATAAAAAGTCCAACACAGTGTAAAAACCTCGAAGCAATGATGTGGTATGGGATCTGGTGGGTTGCTTGTTCTATACAAAAGTAAATATCACCCAACCTTAATAGAAATGCCTACATACAACACTTCTACCTTGAGGGTTAAACTCACAGGCAATATATTTGACTGGCAAAGTGACCTCTATATGTGCACATTCTATGTACCCCCTATTGATTCGTCTTACCACAACGACCAGAATATTATGCTGAAAAATGCTGAGATTGCAAGCTTCAATTCCAAAGGAATGGTAATCCTTATCGGTGATGCAAATGCAAGAACTGTCATAAACACCTTTTTTGGTGTTGAACAACACAATGTCTTTGGCTGTGTAGACCAGCATGGTGATGAGTTTATGCCATTGCGAAACGATAATATTTTATCTTCTATCAACCGTCAAAGGAATTCTCAGGAGAACTGTAATCATTTTAAACACGATGGCAAAGCAATAATTCAGGTATCCCATCAGGAATGCATATGCTAAGTGATCGAACCTCGGGAGATTATCTGGGAAAACTCACTTGTTCACAAATCAAGGATATAGTGCTGTTGGTTACCGATATGTCCTTGCTCATCAAAATACAATCCATAAGGTGGTTTTCCGAAATTACTCCAAAATGATAAAATCAGTTCATAGTCCAATAGAACGGTATTCAAATGCAGTAAAAGTAATATTATGAACCACATAAACAAGGAGTGAGTGAGTGAATAGAATTTAACGTCGCATAAACAATGTTAACTTGCACCATACACCAGTTTCATGCAAGATTAAATAAGGAAATAGTACTGTCTGTTGAATCGCAAAATAATATGTCGTGTGATATAGCTGCAACCAAAGAAAGTATTGAGAAAGTAGAATCATTTAACCATATACTAGTGTCTGCAGCAACTGAAGTTCCCTCGCTCCCAAACCTAAAATAAATAAGTCTAGGAAAAACAATAGAAAAATAACTAGGACAAATTATGAAGATATTAAATATCCTCAAAAACAAATTTAAATACACAGCGAAGCAGCTGGTTAAATGTCCATATCATCGTGATATTAGAACAACACTTATGTTGACAAAAAAAGAAAGGAAAAGTGGTGAAAGATGAAATTGATGACAATCTTGAAACCTAAAAGGATGATAAGCGTAAAGAATGCTGGAAAATAACGTTCTAATCGAAGGAAATACAGAGGAACTAGATCTGCCACCAGAATTTCATGAGCAGCCTTTTAGTCATTTCCAAGAATCAAACTCACACATTCACAAATAAAGGGATCACGGGATATAAATAATGGACTCAAAATTAGAGAAAACAATCAACACACCAACCCCATACTGGACTGCCATATTAACACCAAAGAAATCACACATGCACTGAAAAACTTTGAAAAAAAGGAAAATCCTGTCGTCTTGACTGCATATGTAATGAAATGAATATGGCCAAGACATCGTATTACCACCCCTCGCAAAACTTTTCGACAATGTAGACAACAGTGGGATAATCCCGGATTCTTGGAATGAAGGATATATCAAACAATTAGATAAGCAGGGGGATAAATTAGAATCACAGAACTATAGGTATTACAATATCTAGTTGCCCAGGCAAATTGTTTTCTAGTATACTGAACAAATATATCGATGACAATAATCTCCTCTCAGATAACCAATCTGGGTTTAGGAAAAGTTGACTTACGACAGGCAACCATTTCATTCTTAGATCCATAATAAACAAATATATTTACAAATTGAAAAAGAAGCTTTACATATGTTTTATTGATTTCGAAAAGGCCCTCGACTCGGTGGAGAGAGATGGTCTCCTCCTTAAAATACTCAGACTTCGTATTGGTGGAAAAATTTATAACTAAATCCATGTACAATCAAAGAAACACCATAAATACAAATGAAAACTTTTCACAGGCCAAAATCGATCTGGAAAAAGAAGGCATTACGAACACTGCATAAACTACACAGAACATTCTCAGGCTTCAACCCGCCACCCAAATTATACAACAAACTATTTGACGCATTAATTACACCAATTATTTTATATAACTCTGAAATCTTGGTTACAGAACTAACCAATAAACTGCAAAAGAATAATCCTAACAAATTTGATACAATCACAGATTCAGAGCCTTTTAAAAAAGTTCATAGTAAATTGTGTACAATACTGTGAACATTGATTGTAAATGGGAATTTAGGTGGTTCCAATTCGCAACAGATATCCACACAAACATACTTAATTATGCGATACACCTTAAAAATAGTTTGGATAGAACAATTCTTCAAGATACAATCATATACAGTAAATCACTAAAAAGTGATGGAATTGGGTGGTACAGCTATATCTCTCTAATAAAGGATAAAACACAACATCAACAATGACGAACATCTACCCTACCATTCCAAATCCAAACATGTGTATCAAAGTAAATAAAAGATTAACTAAAAGAGGAATACATGGAATATTATATTCACAAAGTAGAAGAATCCGAGAATCTACTCCATTATAAATATATAAAACAATCATATTATGTTCCTAGCTATTTACAATATGTAAAACAACAGCACTTTCGACAATATTTAACAAAGCTTACAATATGCGCGCACAGACTTGAGATAGAAACGAAGTAGATACAGAAAAATAGATCCAGACAGAATATGGTGCAGATGTTGTGATGGTATATTGAATAAAACTATGCAAGATGAATATCACTTTCTTTGGCTGTGGTAAAAAACTGCGAAATATATTATACAAGTCAATCTACAACACTTGTCATTTCTTCAGACATTTAACAAACTAAGAAAAAACATCTATTTTTTTTTTATCAATCCACCTAACCATCTGTCTCCCATAATCGGGCAGTTTATTTAAGAAATGTGGCAAGAGAGAACATCGCTGCTAGCCAGCACCCCTGACGACAGGCTTGAGTATGAATGTTGAACTATTGCACCCTCGTCTATTCGAATGAGACGCCACACAACGTTCTGCTTGATCGTCTGTTCGTGACCAGAGGGATGCGTGGAGTTAAACCTGGACTTGAGGTGTTAAGGGCCCAAAAGAGTGGGATTTAAGGCAGCATTTTTTGCGTGTTACTATAGCTGATCCCATAGCTGGGATGCAGGCTAAGCTGATCTCAACTAGCTTGTTTTGGTATTGCTGCAGAGCTATATATAGTTTGTATGTGCATCATTTGCCCGGCCATTGTGGTAATTTAGCTTGTTCATATGACGTTGTGTTTAGCAATCATAGATTTATGTATATTTTTTATGTTTCTGTATGTATTCATGTATGGAAATAAAGTAAATTACTTTGTGTATGTATGTGCCGTTATCTGATGTTATAAATGCTCATCGACATGCGGGTCCACTCTCTCAGATTAACACATAAATGATGGGGGAAATGGAGAAAAAAATATCCATAAAGTTAGATTTCATTTCAGGGAAATGAAATCTAAAAATCCGATAACACGTAAATCAACTCATTTCATCTTAACTCAATTATGCATACCTCGGGTGTCCCGTCTCCACAATTGTTCCATATATGCAATGTATTAGTGGCTGGGCCCCAGGTGTCTGTCCCCACAATTGTTCCCGATATGCAATGTATTAGTGTCTTGGCCTCAGGTGTCCCTCCTGACAATTGTTCCCTAATGTATTATGGTCTATGCCTGAGGTGTCCGTCTCCACAATAGTTCCATATATGCAATACATCTGTCACCACAATTGTTCCCTATATGCAATGTATTAGCGTGTGGGCCTCAGGTGTCCATGATTGTTCCCTATATGCAATGTATTAGCGTGCGGGCATCAGGTGTCCGTAATTGTTCCCTATATGCAATGTATTATGGTCTGTACCTCAGGTGTCCGTCCTCACAATTGTTCCCTAATGTATTAGGATCTCAGGTGCCCGTCTCCACACATGTCCCCTATATGCAATGTATTCGGGTCTGTGCCTCAGGTGTCCGTCGCCATAATTGTTCCCCATATGCAACGTATTAGGGTCCGTACCTCAGGTGTTCGTCTCCACAATTGTTGAATCTATTAGGATTCCGATCTTGGGTGTCCGTCTCCATAACTGTTTCCTAACTGCAACAGGTCCGGGTCTCAGATGTCCGTCTCCAGCTCAACCTGGCATACTGAACACTCGAGGGTGTTGCACGCCAGTGTATGTGACAAGTTGTAGTTTCATGCACATGTATTGAGCCCAAGAGATATTTTCCCTCTCCTCGCATAGTAAATATTCCATGAGGGTATTCACTGATATTAGCTTTAAGTAATTTGGATATCTTTATTTTAGTGCATTATTAGACTGGTCGCTTGAATATTATTTGTCCAGTTTTTGCTCTTCTATATCAGAACCGGGAAAACTTTTACAGCAGAAGGCAAAAACTCACACAGTCGTTACCTGTATGCCATATCAAGTTCTCATCTACCTAATATGACTGTGGACTGTGCTCAAATTAGTGAACAATCAGAACATATACCTGGTGTCTACCCAAGCAGCCTGTCTGTAAGGTCATCCAAAACTCTCCTCTCTGAGTCCAGGCGGACTTCGTTCAGACCGAAATTATGTGAATCTTCTTTCCGGTATGTACTGGTATATGTTACTGGCATAAATGTACTGGTGTATGTTACTACTGGTATGTACTGGTATGTGTTACTGGTATGTACAGGTATATGTTACTGGTACGACCAGATATATATGTTAATGGTATGTACTGGTATATGTTACTGGTATACATGTACTGCTGTATATTACTACTGGTATGTGTTACTGACATGTACAGGTATACAATGCTGGTATGTACTGGTATATGTTACTGGTATGTCAGTTAAGCTTCTATGTCAGTCCACTTATTTTAAAGTGGTCCATGTGTTATAGTCTGTCAGTTACTTGCCGAAGGGCGGTGGTTCTCCACGGGTACTCCTGCTTCCTCCACCAACCAAACTGACTGTCACCATATGAGTGAAACAAACTTGTGTGTGACATTAAACCGAATTCCCTCCCTTATTTTGAAGGCCTGGGACTGGTGCATTGCATATATTTCCTCTATGTACTGGTATATGTTACTAGTATGTACTTGGATATGTTACCCATGTGTACTTGTTTTTGTTAGTTATGTACAGGTATGTGTTACTACTGGTATGTACCGGTATATGTTACTGGTATGTACTGGTATATGTTACTGGTATGTACAGGTATATGTTACCAGTATGTGCTGGTATATGTTACTGGTATGTACTTGGATATGTTACCCATGTGTACTTGTTTTTGTTAGTTACAGTACACCCACTTTCCAGTTCCCGATTGTCCACGGATGGTGACTGGATCCTACCGGTAGGATAGCTGTAGGGTCTGCGGATGATGGCTGGATGATTTCAAAAATCATACGCGGATCCTCCAGCCATCATCCACGGACCATACGCGGATCATCCGCGTATCATCCACGGATCATCCGACCATCATCCACGGACCCTCCGCGTACCATACGCGGATTGTTTTAGAACGGCGCGTCAGCCTATACTCTTTCACCAAACATGATACGGTCAGACAAGTTGGGCGAATTCATGTTTTGTCTTTTGTTAGATTGAGAATATGTTCGACAAAACAATAAGTTATAACTCGGCTATAATGAAATTGACACCTACGATTATATAAAATCCCATTCGCAAAGACAATGGATTATGTTTGGCCTAAACTATGTCAAAAAACCCCAACAGAAATAGACCGCTTCCTTGGCGAGATCGGCTATGTCGAATTATTACCGCTTAGCAAACTCCCGCTGCGTCACACTCGTCCTGTGCCACGTGGGTTTAAACTTTCTTGACGACCCCACGGTCTTCAATCACAGCATCGTAAAATACTGTTACTTATTTGGATGTTTAACTCTCAACATTTCCCTAACAGAAGACAGTACAGAGAATATCCACGATCAAAACTGGAAGACTGGCAAATTATTGTAAACAGGTCTCCCCATGCCGATAGCCAATCGATAGCCTTTTGGAGATACTCCAAGCACGTGATTTTTATATGATTTTCGTTTTCTACCTCCGTATAAATTCTTTAAATAATGTGGATCTCATTCCGTATAGTTACATATTGGAAATGATTGTGACGAAAACGAAGATTTTTCAATTAATAAATAATGAATACTGGTAGTGTATTTAACGATTTCAATATTAAAATCAAATTTGAGAAATGTGTGCTTTTGCCTACATAACGTAATAATTTAGCACCTATTCGATTCTCACCATGCACCAGCCATCAAAAACAAGAATGTACCTGACATCCTGTCCACCACTGTACAATTCTATGTTCACCCCTAAGATCAGTGAATCTGGTCTGGGAGTAATCAAGTATACAGTATTCACAAATTGGTTTACTTCTTAAAGATACATCGTATCAGATTTCCCTGACAATTAAATTAATGTACACGACCAACACACAAACACACTTCAAATTTTTTTTAAACTTCGAACATTTCTAAAGGGAAGCTTTTGTATTGGAATACCAAATCGTAATAGATATATATACTATCTTATATCCAACTAGCAGATTCTCCATAATTGACAGACTTCATCAATAGTACTCTTTCTGCAATGAAATGATCTACAAGGGAGCCGTTTTAGGCTCATTATTTCATTTCTCCAGACCGCTGAAGTGAAACACATATAAACCAACTAGTACGAGGGAGCCGTAAAATACTCATTATTTCATTTGTTTAGACCGATGACAAGGGCGGATTCAGCCAAAATTCATAGGGGGGGTCGACTATCACAGTCCAACAGGCGAGGGTCCAGGGGCCGCCTAGGCCCCGGAAGCTCCGGGGTCCTAGATCGCCGGAGATGCGTTCTGAGCGTTTTCCCGGAAATAAAACTGATCATAATGTATGGAGATTTGTGATTGTATTTTCACGATTTTCCGCAATTATAAGCACGTATCGATATTGAAAAAATCGCACCTCATGCCTGCATCCATTTGACTTTCTAGTTATATTTAAAACATACAAACCGATGGCATTTAGTTCATGGAAGTGAAACCAATATGCCTACAGATACGGTTCATTCACAAAAAGATGAAACAAGGAAATCCTCACAGCCCAACAGTCGAGGGTCCAGGGGCCGCCTAGGCCCCGGAAGCTCCGAAGTCCTAGACCTCCGGAGATGCGTTCTAAGCGTTTTCCAGAAAATAAATTCGAACATAATGTATGCAGATTTATGGTTCTATTTTCACGTTTGTTTTACATTTATAAGCACGCACCGATATTGAAAAAATCATACTTCATGCCTGAATCCATTTGCCTTTCTAGTTATATTTAACAGATAAAAAATCGATGACCTTTACGTCATGGAACATTAGAGTGAGTGAGTGAATAGGGTTTAACGTCGCTTTCAACATTGGAACATTAGAACCAATATTATACCGATTCATCTACACAAAGCTAAAATAAACGATCCTCACAGCCTGACAGGCGAGGGTCCAGGGGCCGCCTAGGCCCCGGAAGCTCCGGGGTCCCAGGTTGCGGGAGATGCGTTTTACACGTTTCCCCGGAAATAATTCTGAACACAATGTAGGTAGATTTATTGTTCTATTTTCACATTTGTTTCGCATAAACACGCATCGATATTGAAGAATATACCTGACTCCATTTGACTTCCTGGTTTAACACAAACAAAGCAGGCCTATAACACACCACTATACACGTGGTGCGCTCGCGGCGATACTATCTGTTTTAGATACATATTGAAACTCCAACTAAAATAGTACACTCACAAACTACATGAATATATGATGGTCTGTTCAATACACATATAGATACTCTAATTACATAATCCACATTCATTTAATTTACATATCATTTCAAGACATTATTTCTACGTGGAATCCCAGGGTTCGCTGATCCCTCCAAAAAAAAATTTTTTTAGGTTTCATGGGGGGGGTCCGGACCCCCCTGACCCCCCCGTAGATCCGCCCTTGGATGAAGTAAAACACAAACAAACTACCGTAAAGACCAGTTAATTCATTTCTTTAGACAAGGAAGCAAGGTTGCCTTCATTTCTAGAATTATTTTGTTCGTGGGTATTCAAAACAAGGATAATCTGTATCTCCTTGTATATGCACAAGTTAATTGCCGTTGAATCAAAGAAGTTTTGTGTTTAAAATTATAGTTCTACTGGATATTTCGGATAAGAGCTTCCCTGTCGGAGCTATAGGCATCTTCACTAGAGAAATAAGGGTTCTAAAATGGTTCTTCAACAACGTCAATGGTTCTATATAGAACCATTTTCGTCCTGAAGTCACGCGATGGTTCTTCACAGAGTACCATTTCACATCAAAATGGTTCTTTGTGGCACGTCTTGGAATACGCGCGAAAATGTTGTCACGTGATCCACTCAAGCCGCCATTTTGCAGAGTTTGATCCCGGTACATTTGGGCAGTGTGGATTTCGGAGATTTTCTGGTCAATCAACTTGATTAAAGGTAAGTTTATTTAATTCCAAGTGAGAATAGTACTGTCTTAAGAAATCGTAACTAGAATGGACGAATTATAATTGGGATATCGGCTTCCCTCCCTCGTAACGAGGGCAAAGCTTAGCGGTCACAGCGTGTGAAAATGTGACGCGCGGGGATGGGGGCGTAAAGACGCGAAAGTCGATAAAGTTGGAGGGCTGAAATGTTTTACTTCATTTATCCCGCTTCTCAAACTTCAACGAAATGGTGATCTTGAATGGGCTCAACCAACTGTGTCAAACTATTCAAATGTTGTCTTTTGTTCCGAGTTGCTCACAGGTACTTCTATCTACCGTTCTATGTTCCACCCCCAACCATAGTCTCTATAGACTATGGTTGGGGGTGGAACATAGAACGGTAGATAGAAGTACCTGTGGAGTTGCTCATGTTGCTTGCGTGAAAACATTCCCTCGCAGGTAGACCCAGGTGCCTGTTCACTCTGGCTGATGCTGAGGTGACAGGCACAGAGCGATCGAGTGGCCTATGGCCAGCATTGAAATAAACATGCAATTTTTTCAACCTACCTGCAAGTACATCGACTAAAACCAGCCTGTATGTTAAGTTTGGGTCCCATACAATGATATCATGCAGTAATTCCGTGTCTGTAGGGTCTGTACTATTTATTTCGAGTGAAATCCAGTCAGGAGCGAAGACAGAAACACGTCCGTGCCCGCCATCTTCTCAGAAATTATGACGTAAAACACGTCGGCGCGAGAAAACGCGCGGTAGACACTGGTTGGTTCAAATTACAAACCTAAACACGTGATCGGCTTCTATCGCACAGGCAGTCACAGTCCAGCAAAATGTCGAACACGAACAGAGCCATAGAGTCCATAGTGAAAGATCTATTACCGCATAAATTGAAAAAAGAACAAAAAATCATACTAAACAATTTATGCGTTAAACACAGTGTACTAGGGATTCTTCCGACAGGATATGGAAAAAGTCATTGCTTCGCACTATTGCCACTTGTGCTGGACAAGGTGAGTTAAAAAAAAAATATATATAAAAAAAACACTAACTATACGGCTACTATGGAAAATGACAATTGAACCACCGGAATGAATCCCATGAACCCCCTTTACCTGGCCGAGGCTATTTAGGAATATGTTCCTTTCCCCCTGAGTTATAGGGAGCTCAAAATTACCACACTATACCCTTGACTCAAGGGTGAAAAGCCATTCAAGTGTTCATTATGCCCATATGCATGTGCGCATAAAGGTAGACTAAAGAGTTATAAGAATTTTCGGCCTGGTACGCTTCGGTTTTCCCACTTTTATCATGACGCATATTATTTATCATTCTAATGCAGATACAACCTGACGAAAAGCACATTGTATTAGTGATATCTCCATTGCGGAGCCTCATGATGGATTTAGTTACCAGATATTCAGTGTTGGGAATTTCCTGTGTCGCCATACTGAGGGTTGTGGAAATGACGAAAGAAGCTAAAGAAGGTTATGTCATGTACATAAGCATTACCTCCTTCACCATACTGCTTCAAATACTTGTGGTACCCCCTGCGGGACAATTTAACATTAGTTACTAGTATACGGTAAAAGTTAGAGATCAGGAATAACTAATGGCGGGGATATGTAGGGCTATAAATTCATTTACCTGTTATTTGAATTTCTGTTTGTGCGGAAGAATCATTGAGCCGCCCACTCCAGTATGGCTAGAAATATATCAGATTTTATTTTTTTTATGGACTAGAAAGAGGAAGTTTTCAACTTGTATTTACGTCACCCGAGGCTGTCATGAATCCTCCGTGGTGGGGCATCGTCCAAAGGTGGGGACAGAGTGTCTGCTGTTTAGCCATCGATGAGGCACATTGTCTGACCACCTGGTGAGTTTTGAAATGGCTCGTGACCGCATTAATGACACTAAATGATAAGTGCTGCACACTCAAATAGCTTGTTTTTTTCAACATACCAATACCTATATATTTGTTTGTGGAAAAATGGTTGTTTGAATTGTATCCTCCAGGATATGTTGGTTATCCCTTTGATTCATCGCGCTACAAGGGCGGTAGAATATTAACAAATTAAAAGATCACATAGGCAACATACAGCTGGACAGAAGCAGATAAGTCGAACAAGTAAGGAAAAAAATACCAATATTTCCGAGGATGTATTTATAATACGCGGTTGAATTATGAAAAGAGAGTACACGGTATTCGGGTCGTAGCATGGATGAGAAAAGCTATAAATATTCCTCAATTAACAGTAGCACATCGTTTTCACAGGGGCAAGGAATTCAGAGAATCTTAACTATCTGCTGCCTACTGGCCTTTACAGTACAATTCTGCCTCTTTGACAGTTGTGGTAATTCAGAATTCAAAGACTGTTTTCTCTTCTTTCCTCTGTTCGACATTTTGCTGGACTGTGAACGTTGCATGGACTGCCCGTGCGATAGAAGCCGATTTGGCCGATCACGTGTTTAGGTTTGTAATTTGAACCAACCTGTGTCTACCGCGCGTTTTCTCGCGCCGACGTGTTTCACGTCATAATTTCTGAGAAGATGGCGGGCACGGACGTGTTTCTGTCTTCGCTCCTGACTGGATTTCACTCGAAATAAATAGTACAGACCCTACAGACACGGAATTACTGCATAATATCATTGTAGGGGACCCAAACTTAACATACAGGCTGGTTTTAGTCGATGTACTTGCAGGTAGGTTGAAAAAATTGCATGTTTATTTCAATGCTGGCCATAGGCCACTCGATCGCTCTGTGCCTGTCACCTCAGCATCAGCCAGAGTGAACAGGCACCTGGGTCTACTCGCAGGAGTCCGGTCATTATGAAGCACCACGTGACTTCTGTGGTGTGTCACTGTCGTTGACCAGTCCACAGTTGCCTGGCCTGTGGAATATTGGATGGTCGATGTCAACGTTTAACTTTTTTCAATAAATTAATTATTATGAAAATTAATAAATATATATATATGTCTTTTTTAAATCGATTTTTTTGTTTTTTAAATATTTTTTCTAAGTGTATTTCTCTTTCATCTTTGTCTCAACAACAACAATTAAAGATGTAATCAGCCTCAAATCTGGGCTGAAATCGATTTCTCTCAAAGTCAGCGAAAACTTTTACCCTGTTCATATAATCCCACACAGCGGTATATACACCTGGGCTGTATATTATCTAAGTATCAGAGAGTGTATGAAAACGCACATGGGTTTCGGGTTCAATTATCTCCCCTCGACTGGGGCTCTTGTGTGTGAAGTTAACATCGAATCGCTCGTAAGTACAGCCCATGCTTCGATTGGAAATGATTTTCAGGTTAGAACAGGAAATTATTATTAAATTATGTCATCGTGACACAGAGTTTGGGCCATAATTTAGGCGAACGAATATTCGGTTATGCGTCTTTCATTTTGGGTAACCGCTATAGGCGAACTGAACGATCGTTCACCCCAAATTTTAGGGCCTGCAAGGCCCACAGGGAATTCGTATCAATTGGATTGCATATACATGTATACCATCTCACAACACATAAATATCAAGGGACGCAAACTTGAAATGCACTTTTCCGCCAGAAATTACCGGATTTCAGAGGCTCGATTGAGAACAAATAAACGCAATTTACTCCTACCTGGCGGTGTTCAGGTTTTCTGTTACACTTCATAGCACAAATCCCGGCTCGTATATGGCGCTGCGGTGCATAGTTTTTGTAAAATCCTCTCTTAAATCAACGGTTAAATTTTCCCGCTTCGAGCATCTTCACGGACGTTGAAATTGGAGCCATATGCAAGAGGGACTGCCGTAGCCTCGAACCCGAGATCATAACAATTACGTCACGCACCACGAACAACGCTGATTGACTGTTTACACTATTCAGAGACTCTATAATAAAGTTTTTATTATTATTATTCAAAACTGTGAAACGTGTCCGTCAATCCAAGATAGCCGATCAGCGTTGTTCGTTGTGCGTGACATAATTGTTAGGATTTCGGGTTCGAGGCTACGGCAGTCATTCAACGTCCGTGAAGATGCTCGAAGCGGGGGAATTTAACCGCTGATTTGAGAGAGGATTTTACAAAAACTATGCACCGCAGCGCCATATACGAGCCGGGATTTGTGCTATGAAGTGTAACAGAAAACCTGAACACCACCAGGTATGAGTAAATTGCGTTTATTTGTTCTCGATCGAGCCTCTGAAATCCGGTAATTTCTGGCGGAAAAGTGCATTTCAAGTTTGCATCCCTTGATATTTATGTGTTG
>JAVTVY010040113.1:0-19658 GCA_036873755.1 Hanleya hanleyi | reverse complement strand
AAGATTTCTCAGTTCTGTGGTATAAGTGTGGTGTACAGTCTTTTAACAGTAGGAACATAGGATAAATGGGTGGTTGGGGTTAGGAAAAGTAGTCTTCTCCCGAACCCATGTACCCTTTTCTGGAACAGCTCGTAGAAGATTATCTTGAAGGGACATAAACTTGTCACAGTACCACAGTTGGACTTTAACATATTGTTGTTGTTGTTGTTGTTGTTCACAGGTGGTGATCATTTCTGTTACACAAGACATGAGCCAGTTGGAGTGTGTGGCCAGATCATTCCCGTAAGTCACTGCTGTCGGCTATCATTTTTCTGTCGAGTATTTCCTAAGATCCTACTGAAAGAAAACCAGCCAACAGTTTTCATCCCTCAGAGTCAGCGAAACTTGCCAGGGGTATTGTCGTCACATATATGTCCATACATCCGTCCGTCCATCTCCATTTTCAAATTGGGAGTCATTGGATCAAAGTTGTTCCTTAAATCACCAATTGATTTTTAATTACCATAATTGCAGAATTATAAAACCTACATTTATTAGAACAGGAATTTAGTTGACAAATGGTTCAAAATTATGAACATAACCCATTATTCCTTTGTCATTTCGATGATTTTAGAAAGTGATCAAAATTATTAGAACAGCCAACTGAATTTTGTTCCAGAATTTGGGGGGTGGGAGGATTTGAATTTTGATAGGAGAATCGGATTGAATTATTAGAGGGATATTACTTAGTAAACAGTTCACTGAATCTGTACTATAGTTCATCAAAGACTACAGCTAGGTCTACAAGTAATGTTGATTCATCTTCATATTCACAGTGGAACTTTCCCCTACTGATGCAGGCGTGGAAGCTAGGCCCCGCCCTGGCAATGGGGAACGTAGTGGTGATGAAGACAGCAGAACAGACCCCACTAACAGCCCTCTACATCGCTGAACTTGCCAAGGAGGTACTCTAAACATGATAAATCGGAATGATAAAACTCCTTATCCATCAGTTGAAAGTATGACCTATGTCTTTCTTGTGCGCTTTATCTGTTTACAGGGCATCATGGTGGCAAATATTTGGTGAGCTGTAAATAGCTCGCATGAATTCAGCAGTTACATCCTGAGCTGAACATCGCCGACATAAATAATACAGGAGTGATTTCTTTTCATTTCAAAAATGAAGGGTAGTCTTGAAAGAAATGAAAGGAGAAGTCTTCTCAACATCATTTTACTTCAGGAATTTGCTCTGTAAATATGCTCCGTGAAATAAGGTGTTCCACAGAAATAATCCATTTGATGTGATAATTTGAGACATGTTAATTTTGCGAAGAGTGGTCATAGGGCACCACCATATTAGTACATGAAAGCGATTCGCTTTGGGTTGTGATGTTGTTCTTGTTCCATGCGACGTAACCGAGGCGACGTCATTGGTAGCGTCACAGGTTCTTTGCAACAACACTAACGTTACTTCCACTCAACTCATTCGTCAACGTCATTCTTCCTCAACTGACGTATCTAATGGCGGTGCCCTACAATTGGTTAGCACGAAATAAAAGCACTCTAGCTATCTCTGACATAAAATGGATTATTCCCATAGAACAAGTCAATACACAAAGAAATTATCAAGGAGGATGCGCAGAGCGGAAAACAGGCGTTCAAGCGAGTTCTCCTTTAATTGACAAAATGTCCCTTGTCGTTGTTACCCCTCAGCCCATAGGGCTGCGGGGTCTTGTCGTTGCCATGTACGTACGTCCGTTTGGCCGTCCTAGCATCCGTCCGTCCGTCAACATGTTCTTGTCCGCTGAATATCTGCAGATCTATGAAGTCGGGCCTGACCAAACTTTGGTGAGAGCTTCCTGAATGTTGACTGATGAAATGATTAGATTTTCAGATGGCTATGATGATTTCATGATTTTTAATTTTTTTTTAATTATTTATTGATGGCTCAGCTTTTGCACTGTTATCTATGCCCATCAACATGCTCTTGTCTGCTGAATATCTGCAGATCTATCAAGTCGGGCTTGACAAAACTTTGGTGAGAGCTTCCTGAATGTTGACTGATAAAATGATTAGATTTTCAGATGGCTGTGATGATTTCATAATTTTTAATTTATTTTTTTATTATTATTTATTGATGGCTTAGGGACCGTATCCATCCATCGTTCGTTTGCTAGACGTTTTAAACGATGAAAAAAAACGTCGATGCAAACGATGGGTGTATGAGTTGATCGTTTTTTAAAAAACGCCGGTCAGATAAAGACGATCGCCGGAAATCTCCGGCAATCTACGGTAAGGGTGCCGGTCGTCTTTTCACACCTCGAACAAAGGTGCAGACGTTTTCTAGCAAACGATTGAAAGTCTCCTGGCAAACGATGGGCTCGAAAGTAGTCCCGCTTTACAGACGCAAAAACAACAACGGCTGTGTCGCTGGAGGCCGTGAAAAACGGATTATGAGAACGGAACACAAATTAATGTTGTTTTTATTCTCCAGATTTTTGCTATACGTGTGCTGCTTGACTATATCTTAGAATCGGTTACGGTGTAATTCGTTAATAAACAAAATATTATGGAACCATGATATCGTTTTATGAACGTGCGATTCGAATCTTATGTATTTTACAGAATACGGGCTTTGCGCATTTTGGAATGCGGCTTCAAAAAAGTCAGTTCTAGATTACCATTTGATTTGATTTGATTTTTATTTCACCATGCATAACAATAATGTTTAGTAAACAAAATATAATAGTGGCGGGATGAAAACCCCGAGGGGTTTGTTTTATCCCAAAATAATTATTATATTTACAAAGATGATAATATGCGGTAAACTCTATCATAGTGAGACGAAAACACAAATTTAATTTCCAACTTCCACAGTCGGCAAACATAATAGATGTCTAATTATGTTCCAGGAATAAATACGATTATATCCTCGATTTGAATAATGAGAGCGAAACGTGAGATTTTAACTGAGAGGGTAAATTGTTCCATATTTTGGGACCCTTTATTTTAGTACTATAAGTCAGAGTAGTAAAAATCGCGATATAAATTTAATTTAGCCTGTCTAGTTGGGTACCTGTGGACAACAGATAATTTTGAAAAATATGATCTGAAAGTGTTTGGAATTAGGTCTGTATGATTGAAAAATTTGTCAACAAAAATTAACACCTGGTAGTCGTTTATTTGTTTTATGGACAATATTTGTAATTTTTGGAATGAGATGATCATAGTTTTACTTTAACAATTATTATTACGTTTGATTACAGATAAATGTCAATCTAATGCGTATATTTTCTCTTTCAGGACGATGCGTAAGCGCAGAAATTTACAAGACATTCACCATAGATAACGGTTTTCTAATGGTGTAACTCATAATTTTGTTTTTGTTCAATTTGCGCTTTTGAAGCGCGCCTTGTTTGGTAAGCTTTTAAAGTTACATCTGCAAATATCTATACGTGATGAGTACTCTATTCGTCTGAAGTTTGTAATTTCGATAGAAGTCGGATACCCGTGGTTGTACATTTACAACTTTTAGAGCAACGCCGCATGACATTTTCATACAGAGAGATTATTTTGTCACTTGGTATCGTCGATCCAGTTATGAGAGATCGTGTATGTAATTAACAAGAATTAACTAGTCTTGTTTCGCCGTTGGGATTCGAGTGGGTAATCAAAATAACCATTGTTTATTACTTCTTAATTTGCTATGGGCTGTATCCCGCCGTGTTAATTCCTCAATTTCTCACATGTCATTTATTACTCTTCATAGCGCATATTTGTTGATCTCTCTTTGTTATTGGTTTAAACAATATTTTATTCCAACAATGTAATGGAATGGGATCGGTGAACAGGCAAAGCCTATATGAAAACTAAAAACGTATTCTCATATACGGCCATTGTGCTTCATGCGCATAAAAAGGGAAATGAAAACCGGATATAAAATATGTACATTATATATTTATTATTCAACAGAGCATTGAGTTGAGAAATTTAACAATGTGATTGAGGAAATGTATATTTCATATTTATGTATGTAATCGGCTGGAGTCGGTCATGTGTACTTTCTTTAGCCCTAGGGGCATACGATCAGTAATAAAATTTATGTGAACTTACCTTGATTTCCTGTATGTTGTTCCATAGTGAATGAAGTATCGGTTGTGGTGAGAAACAAATAAGCTGGATGTGAAAGACGATGTGTATAGTACTAAAGATGAGATCATATATGTCCAACCTTCCAGAAATGCACTTAAATATATTTTTCATGGAACAAAACTGCATGGCTTATTTAGAGCCCGGAGTGATCAATTAAAACTGTCCCGGAAATGTGCAACTGTGAATAAACAAAACGTATAAAATCAAAGACACTTGTTGCCTTTTATTTAATAATGTCTTTGAAATGAACAATCCCTTCAGCGATACTTCCCGTGAACGTCCATTTATTTGAATTATGGTAGTAATAAAGCAAATGCCCGTGGATGCCGCCTCCGGAAGTAACTCTTGCGTCCTTCGTGGCTCGAAAGTCAAGCTGTGTGTAGACCAATAGAACAGACAAAAAAGCTGACCACTTTACTATTATTATGGCTAGACAATAAATTGACAGCTTGGCAATATTGTTTACTAATCAAGCAGGATTCTTACCTATATGCTCACCGGAAATTAGTTTCTTCCACGTATAGTCCTGCTGGATAGGGATATGGGACTTGCACAATCATATGTTTATTGGTTAGAATCTTACAACAAAATATAAACATAACGAAGAAATATGTGGATATGCGAATAATATCCGGAGAAAAGGCGGTCATTCCTCTAGTTTCAATATGTCCATGGAGCAAACAAACCTGCAATGTAGAATAAAAGTGCGTTAAGTTGACCATAATAAATAAAACACCGATAATCAAATATTTGGATCTGTTTCGATAAAGTCTCAAATAAAAGATTGGTTGTCAAAAAATACATCTGTCTCAGCGCATTGCCGAGAAATTCCCTTCAATCTAAAACATTAAAAATGCTTGAATGAAGACTCAATGGAAATTCACACCTCCACTTTCTCTCAAGTAGCGATGTTCAAATATCAGATTCAGGGTCACCAAATATTCTCCCGTGACAATTCTTTTTCATGGCACCCATCAAAGTATAGCTCTAGAAACTTTCTGGATAATTTTAATGTATTCGTCTTGTGAATTGAAGGATCGTGAATATAGCGTTTTCCTCTCTGATCTGGTATATCGCCATGAACGTTTCGACAGACACGTGTTCTACACCGGTCTTTATTTTCCCGCCATCCGGGAGCAGTGCTGTGTCGACTTTTCTATGCTGGGGATAAACCGCAGTCGAAATGGAAGGCCACGTGCGTGAACGCGTGTGCTCCTTGACCGCACACAAGCTGGGGTTTTTTTTCAGACAGACCCGTAGAATAAATTGCGATATTTCTAAAATATTAAAGCTAAACGCGCGTGTTGATGACACATGATTTTCCCTATGGACTGCAATACAGTACACAGGCCAAATAACATAAGAAACCTTTCCATTTTTTGGTTTATTTAACGTGAAACAGGGTCGATTTGCCGAGAATTTTCGGCGATATACCGACATTAGTTTTTTTTTTATCAATTTCCTTGAAAACGCATTCATAAAATAAAATATTTAAATACATTTTTTATCTCGAGTATTATAGGATCATGAAAATATAAATATCATTTCTGTCTCTTCAGCTCTTTTCATGTTATATTTATTGGGAAAAGTGTAACACGATTTGCCAGTGAGGTATTAAAACGTGCTCTGAAGTGGGCGAATTTCAGTGGAATTCCCCGCAAATCGTGTTACACGTTTTCCGGTAAACATTACAAGAAAACCGCTGAAATCATATAATAGTTTCATGGTCCCATAATACTCGCGATGAAAAATATTTATTTAGATTTCTATTGCATCCATACGTTTTCAAGGAAAGTGATCAAAACCTAGTGTCGGCATTATCGCGAAAATTTCCAGGCGAATCAACACCATTTTTCCACGGTAGACTTCCGTATCGCCCTGAATAACAAGGAAATATTTATCAACCTAAATATTTTTGAAACGGGTATTTCTTTAAGTTAAATAATAACTGAACATAATTCAGATCAGTAAGATATCGGCAGAGTTATCTGTTGATTACCTTTTCCGGCCTATTCAAAGAAATTTTTTACACCGTGCATACATGGGGAGGGTGTTATTAAACCATTCAGTTTTATTTGCGTACGTGACACTTCCATTATCACAGCTAGATGGTTGTCATTTTCATAGAAAATGTTTGCACACAAACAGCGACTTCTCGTAATCAAACCTTTTAAACAAACGCGGAAGGCGATTAAAGTGTAATTTATTTCCCCTGTGTTAAACCCGTTTTCACATTCGCTGATAGCGCTATATTTTGTTACACATGTGCGCAGTTGAGAGCTAAGGCACGGCCTGTTCACCCAGTGTGTATTTATGCGCAGCTTAACACCTGCGATCGTCTTTTGTCAGCGGACAATAGTTTTCTTCCAAACGACGACGTTTTCTTCCGAACGACAGCGGTACCTTCGGCAGTCTACGGTGATGGTTTTTTTGATCGTTTGCTACACAAAAAAAACGATGGTGCAAACGATGGGTGTAGTAGCTGAGCGTTTTTTTCCATCGTTTAAAACGTCTCAACAGCAAACGCTGGTTGGATACCGTCCCTTAACTTTTGCACTGTTATCTATGCCCATCGGGAACCCTTGGTTGCATGTTTCAGTGTGAATTTTAAAGGTTCCCTGATACAAGAAAGCCTGGTCCATTCAAGATTCTCATTGAATGAAGAACAACATTTTTCTTTAATTTTGCTATTAAATCATTCTATTCTACATCATATGATTTATCCTAAAACTTTTGCATGAACCATATTTGTGTCCACACAATTAACTGGTACAACATAATGCTTCAATTTTTGTCACCAAACATGTTACTGTACCTTGGAAATTATTTAAAACGAGTGATTAGGAGAACCCATTTTTAGCCTGACTCTGGGCAATTTTGAACCAGTTTGCATACCTGGAGCTTATGCCCCCCCCCCCCCAAATAATGATAAGGGTGGGCCTGTGTCAATCAGTGTGTTTACTTGTTATCACACTTGTGCAATGCATAAATTGCCACTGATAGAGCTACACTTTCTTGCATGCTGTAATCCCAGCACACCACTCGCGTGAAACCGAAGTCTGTTATATACGGTATTCAAGGATTTTTTGCAGGTTCCGATCCCAAACTCCCAGTTCCTTTTCTTAATTCATTATTGAGGGTCCAATTTTTTTAAGTGAATTTCGGCACAAAGAGCCTGTGATCAATCACAAAACAGAGGTTTATTAACATGAAATTCAATACACAGCTATGCAATCAGATCGATATTGAGGCTCCCAGAAGCTTTTCTAGGAGTATTTCCTTCAGAAATCCTTTCAAATTGAACAACAACAACACTTTCGTTTTTTTGTTTCATTTGAGTTTTGGGCGCCCATATGTTTTCCAGAACTAAATTGGCTCTAGATGCAGCCCTGATCCTACTTGACTAAAAAAAAAACAGGCTGAGGGGTGCACGCACCTTTTAGGTGCTTGCCTGCAATTCATGTTGTTGTTGTTGTTAATTAAATAATTAAGAGTGTGATAAAGAGTGTATGTCAATTCACCTTTTGTTCGTCAAATTTCATGAAACTTCATCAGCACAGGATTGGAGTCACTATGAGTAACCGTATGATGTGATATTTCTAATTTAATAAAATTTTAATGTCAAAAGGCTTGGAACTTTGTCGGGATACTTACAAAAATATTCAAAAAGGCCACCTAATGCTCACAGGGATGTGTGTGTGGTGGGGAGGGGGAGGGTACCTTAAATGAAACCTGAATCAAATAAGGCATTTAATGCTCACTGGAGCCTGAAATGTGTATTTAACACCCTATAAAATGTACAAGTTTATCTGGCACCATTGACAGATGTCCAGGATGGTATATCTACGGGCAAAGGGCAAATCGCCATCTCGCCATCTGAAGGATGGATTTATGTTAGTGTATTTCAAAAATGTGATTATCAGAGAATAAAGTTTAACTTCTATTAATATTACTGGCTTAATATGACAATCATTCTTGAATTAGATTGAGATTTTTGAAGATACCTGTTTATATTTTGATGGACAACAGGCAGGATTTCCACCAGGTGTAATCAATATTATCCCAGGGTACGGGCCCACAGCAGGAGCAGCCATTGCTGAACACATGGACGTTGATAAGGTGGCTTTCACTGGGTCTACAGAGGTAAGTAATTAAAAATTCCAATCTTGATTTTATTTTCTGATATTCAATCACAGCCAAACTTTTATTGGTGCCATATTTAGAGCTTATTCATGAGCCGCCCGATGATCAATGGATGACAGAAAACAACACTGTTTCAGGCAGAAGAAGGGTTTACATTATAGGTCCGATCTACCCAGAATAAACCGTGAAAATATAACCATGAGGCTAAACAAAAACAGTTGAAGGTTTCTCAGATGCTTTTCTTGGAAAATTTTAGATGTGGGCGATTTTGTTTTGTTTTTTTCCATTTTTTTCATAAATAGGCAATTGAATTATTAGTAGATATCACATTTCTTCAGATAGGTCAACCCTTGTATTTAATAGTATTTACAGTACATTCCATTTGTCAAAATGTACACGGGTAGGTGTGGGTGAAATATTGTTGTGGCAGCCATATCTGCGAAACGTTTTATTAATTTTTATGGCTTTGTACACGTATATGCCTTCTTGGCTGTATCTTACTTGTAAATTGTACTAATATCATTGTATTTGTAGATTGGTCAGCTGATCCCACAGTTGGCAGCGAAGAGTAATCTGAAAAAGGTCACCTTAGAACTGGGTGGCAAAAGTCCCAATATCATCCTCGCTGACGCTGACAGTAAGTTTCTCATACCGACAGTAGGTTTCTCATACAGACAGTAAGTTTCTCCTACAGACAGTAAGTTTCTCATACCTCGAGATGGATGAAGAACTGGTGAAAATTTAAATTAACTCGATTTGATACATAGAATCCAGCACAAGCAGTGTACATGTACAGTGAAACCTGTGAATAACGACACCCGGGTAAACCGTCCAACCTCTACATACCGACACTATCTATGGTCTCAATACTTCAATTTAAGGTATTTTGAACCTTGATAAAACATGATCAGTTTACTCCTGATTCACTGTATTTCTCAATGCCAGCAGATACAACCTGTTCTTTCTTTCAAGGGCCTCAAGAAAGACCACGATCTCGAAATGAAGATATTAAGACTTGAATCCAAAAAATAAATAAATAAATAAATAAAAAAATTGAAAAAATTAGACTGGGTGATATTTCAGTCGTTTTCCATCCTTTTGTTTTATTTCGAGAAGCATAATACAAAAAAGTTGAATTTTGGCTTCGAATGTTTAATGTTGAATTTGTTCTGAAATCTGTCAATTTAAAAATATACTGTTTCAGTTAAAATCTGACAAGGTCCCATCAGATAAAATAATGCTGTTTTTCCTCTCTCCAGTGGACCTAGCTGTGGAACAGGCTCACTTCGGACTGTTCTTCAATCAGGGTCAGTGTTGCACTGCCGGCTCTCGAACCTTTGTCGAGGAGAAGGTGTATGATGAGTTCGTGGAGCGTAGCGTGGCTCGGGCCAAGTCCAGGACTGTCGGTGACCCCTTTGACGAGAAAAATGAACAAGGACCACAGGTGAGCTGATGCTGTCAGCATTTCAACAGATTTGTGTGGGTCTGTCAGTGGGAGCAGATTTGTGTGGATCTGTCAGTGGGTCACAGTTGGAACAGATTTGTGTGGGTCTGTCAGTGGGTCACAGTTGGAGCAGATTTGTGTGGGTCTGTCAGTGGGTCACAGTAGGAACAGATTTGTGTGGGTGGGTTAGAGGCTCAAACTTTGAGCAGATTTGTGTTGTTCTCTCAGAGGGTCTGACAGTGTTTGAGCAGATTTTTGTGGGTGGGTTAGAGGCTCAAATTTTGAGCAGATTTATGTGGGTGGGTCAGAGGCTCAAATTTTGGGCAGATTTTTGTGAGTGAGGCTCTGGGGAGGGAATTGGAATTGATAGGCCTAGGCTGCAGGATTTCAGAATGGTTTCTTGATATAATGGAGGTAATACTGAAAAATTTCTCTTCTTCAATGGTCCGAGTTCGTCCTCATCATTTGGTATTGAAGTACGAACCAGTCTATTACCATCTCAAAATAACTAATAACCAGTGAATTTCACACCCAATTTCCACATGTAGATAATGTGCTTTGCAATTTCATCCACATCCACCCAGTCCGGGGACAGAAGATCAAAAATCTTATTCTCATGTGATGTCCACAGAGCATCTTGCTGTTTCACAGGATTCTCATCCGTACTCTGGCCAGGTGATTCATGGAAATCCTCCGATATTATCATCCCCACACCTGCTTTTCTTATGGATGTTCTTGTCATTGAACTAACTTGTATCTATTTTCTTTCTACATGTATATTTTAGGTTGATGCTGAACAGATGGGCAAAATCTTGAATTTGATAGACAGTGGTAGAAAGGAAGGAGCCAATCTGCTATTTGGTGGTGAGCGTATAGGTGACCGTGGTTACTTCATTCAGCCAACAGTTTTCTCCGATGTTCAGGACAACATGAGAATAGCTAAGGAGGAGGTGAGCTGACTTTGTTTGACACTCCACCCTCCAACCACAGGAAACAGATGAAAATACTGCACAAAATCAAAACATTACTAAATTGAAATTTTGTTGCCGCACCTTGAAATAAAGGAATTGTTTCTTGCCTTTTCGAAAAATATATGCATATGAGGAGGGCAAAATACAAAAAAAAAGATGCAGTTACATTGTTTATTTTATGGATATTTTCTGGGGGGCTTTTTCTTCAACATTTATGGTAATACCTCTAATAATTCAATCACAGGAAGTTGAAAAAAATGGTCAAAATCATGGATATAATCAATTAATTTTTCATTATTTTGCTGATTTTAAAGATTGCATCAAATTTATTGGAACAGTAGATTGAATTTTGTTCCCAAATTTGGGGGGTGATTGAACTTTGATATGGGGATTGAATTATTATTATGAAGATTTATTAAATTATTACTCCATCAAAAGGTTGATCAGAATTTTGACCTGGAATTTGAATGAATATTGACAGAGCTATATTCGAACATCTGTCATAATTATGTTGTAAACATTGTGGTGAGGCCGGGATAAAGAGTTACTTCCCCTGTGAAGATGAAGCCTTGCACGATTTTGCCTAGAGAGGAGGTCATGATAAAAATTTGAATGTCTACACTAGTCCGGAGAAATGGATAAAATCAATTTTACGTTATCAATACAACTACCACAGTTATCTCCCCTGCTGTGACATCTCTCACACTACATAAATGACTACCATTGCAGATTTTTGGACCAGTCATGCAGATATTGAAGTTCAAGAGTATGGAGGAGTTGGTGGAGCGTGCTAATAACACAGTCTATGGGCTGGCAGCAGCAGTGTGCACACAGGACCTGGAGAAGGCTCTCTATCTCTCCAACAGTCTCAGAGCTGGAACTGTCTGGTCAGTCTTTTTCTTTTCCTTTTTTTTTTCTCAGTTAAGCCCTGGACAGACCACTGGGCATTTATTTGCCATACGGCCACGTATTTACAATAATGTCTTTCCCACGTGGCCTGGGACAAACATGAAAGAACAAAAAACAAAAAAAACAAACACATAGACATACTACCCCCAAGAAATTTGGGAAGAATTCTCGCCATGTAAACATCAATGGATAAATATTGTAACATTAAAAATGTACTTTCAGCTACTGATGATAAATTTATATTTCAGGACGATACTCTTTGTTACATTTGCAAGTTAAAAGGAACTTTGTTCTTTTTTCTCTTCTAGTCTGCACAGAGTAGATACATTTGGATCACTTATGATATAGATGTATTCGAGAGCGTTACTATTGTATCTATATAAAATAACAAATTTGTTACATAATTGCGACAATATTGTCAGCAGATGTCAACTCGCATACAAAAGATGAGGACTAACATACTCTAGTCTACAATCTCAAAACATCTGCAAATACAATAAAATATTCGTTTACGCTAGATTTAAAAAAATATTTCTCACTCAAACCATTTTCGCATTCAAATAACCACGTTATATTATGATAATTTCCATATCGACATGCTTCAACGAAAGACTGGCCAATGTAATTGCGGTATTTCCCAAATAATGTCGAGCTGGCAAAGTCCAACATGCTTAAAATGAAGTATTGTATCTCTACCAAAATATATGAACATCAGTGCTAACTACATCATGCACAGGAACGTACTATCAATATTGTTACATTTATGCATGATTAAAACACTTTGTTGTATAAGAGTGTGAAAATTGATGAAGAGAGTTGGGGATTTGGCGATCTGACAACTGTACAGAAAATATGTCTGGTCAGTCTGACCGAAAACAATAGGAATTGTTTTCACCTCAGAATCAATTGTACTTCATGTCAATTGAACAATTTCTTGTAGTTGAAGTATTTTATTTTGGTACTTTTGTATTGCACCTGACCTGGGGTCATTTTCCCAGCAACAGATACAAGGTCCTTTTGGGTGATTGAATTTGAACAGGGCGATGGATTCATTGGAGGAATTGCTGTACTACAAGTCTGAGATATGTACTATATTACAGGGTGAACTGTTATGACGTCTTTGATGCGGCGGCACCATTTGGAGGCTTTAAGATGTCTGGTAATGGTCGAGAACTGGGCGAGTACGGTCTGGAGGCTTATACGGAAGTTAAAACTGTGAGTAATGGACTAATACTGTCTTTAGGTGAAGACTTTGCCAATATGCGCCAATATGCCTTTCCTGTATTAAGGCAATAACAGTGGATTGACATGCCCTATTGAGCACCCTCCATAATGCAGGTCTGTATACCCCGTACCGGCCCTGCATCCAGATGTGGGTTGTACTGCTATTAGTCGAACCACCCATTTAAAATAATAGTAAATGAACGGGTGGCACTCGAGTGTGATACACCACCTTTGTTTGTGCGGAGGAAAAGCTGGAGGGCGAATTTTCCAAGTTTCAGGTGGAAATGATACAAACCAGTGAATTCATAACAATCAGAGGGCAGGAAATAAACATATTGCTCGATGTTTCATTTGCTCAAATATGGGCATATTCAGAAAGTTTCACCAACAGAAGCCCCAGTTTATTTTTCCCAAAGAAAGCTCATTTGCAACGTTCACGATCAGTTTATTTAACACATTCAGCAACATACTACTCTCATCCACCTGTAGAATGATCGGCTGTAGAATGATATGGATGGAGAGGCTCATTTTCTCAACAATGTCGATAATTGTTGGAGAAAACTTGAAAAGGGCGGCATGAAAACCATAACCGCTCGTGGAGGTGGACTTGTACATAAAAATACTAAATCTTAGACAAATTTATAACAGTAACTTTTACAAACTGACAATGCTCAATTTCTTTCAAGAAACTACAGGTTCATAGTATTAATGTTGCGATCCGTTTCTGCTCTGTTCTTGATCTTACATTTCCTACTAAAGGGAGGTAAGAACCATGCGGAAAGTGAGCAAAAGTGGAACTCGTTTGCACATATGCAGAAGTCTCTCTCAATGTTGTGACCACCAAACAAGTGATTTTAACAGTTAATTTGCGACCGATCGGGAGCAAATATCTTGAGAAATTAATGCTGGAATCATATTTGTAGGTTTACTGGGAGTAGTTTTGGTTTCGATATAAAGCTTATTCACCACAGATTTGCCAGTGATTTCTATAGCTGAAAAATAGGCTGTGGGATTCAACAACCCACAGATTGCCGCCAGATGGTATATTTCTGCTGAGTGAGGTGTCTCCAGAGCCTATACATTGTTAATGCATTAATGTGGGAAAGACCAATAGTTGTCCAACATTCCTCTGGCAAACTCTTTCCTCCAGATATTTCAACAAGAGCAAAACTTGGCATCGATGTATCCTCTAACACACAAAATTGTGATTTTCAATGATTTCCTGATTTTGGGCTCTCGGCGACCTTGAACTTTGAACTTTGGTACCGTATGTGACACAACTCCCCATAATGTATCTACTGACAAAAAAAATGTTTTTAATGATTTCCCTACATTGGGGTCATAGTGCATTTCGGTGAAACCACTCACAAAAACATTGCACTTTTCAATTATTTATTGACTTTTAGGGCCCATTGATCTTTGACCTCTAAACCTGACCTCGGTTGAGGTACATGACACATCGTCTCAACCTAAAGTATCCACTCGAAAAATATTACAACTGTGGCTAAAAAATATAGATATATACCTGATATGAACAGTTAAATGATTAGATAAATGTAGTACTATGGAATGTATGTAAATGTACGGACCAACATCATCAAGATGGCGTAACAGTCTCATGAAAAGACATGTAAAATGATACATTTGCTAAAAATGGATGAAAAACTGTCCTCAAAAGGGACTTTGACATCTGTAAATGAAGGGAGATAATTGACTGGACTTTGGTGAACGAAGGGACATAAGTGACTAATTTTCAGTTCATGACATATCTTTTGACGTAAAACTAATTTCTACCAAAAATTCACTGTATAATATTGTAGGATGATTATTATTGTTCCTATATATTCTTCTAATCAATGTTCTTTCTGGTGATACTGTCTCATTGGATGTTTACAGGTTACGATAAAGATCCCTCAGAAGAATTCCTAAGCAGGTTCTGATGGATGAACCGAACGTGGCAGGGAGGTCTATCCGACTACATACTTCAGGAATATGATAGAGATTTTATGTCCATATTGAAAATCAGTGCCTCATATTCATGTAACATAGAGTGATATAAGAAAAATGTTGTAATCACTTGCTCACCTTTTGACTATTTTTATGCGAACCTGGAAAAATGATTCAAAATTCCTCCTATTTTGCTAAAACAAATAATTCTAGTAGAAAACTGTAGCAAGTGATCTTGAGAGGAGTTAACCAGTAACCAAACTGATGGGTTCGAGAGGAAAGGATACATTTTGGATATTACAGGAAAACTCTAATCGTTAGACCTAAATTGGAGACCTTAGATTTATAAGCTCACTACTTCAGAAGTTTTGTTTTGTGCTTTGTCTGTCACAGACATGGCTAATTACAAAACATATCAATGCAAAATTTCACCGAAGAATAAATCCTGGATTCTTGAACAACCCTCCCCTCCTTGCTTCCACCTTGTTATACTAGCCACCTTCTGTCTCTGATATTTGTTTGTTATAACTCACGTCATTGACATTTGTTTGTTATAACTCGCATCATGTTTGTTATAACTCGTCATTGACATTTGTTTGTTACAACTTGCGTCATAGACAGTTGTATGTTATAACTCACTTCATTGACATTTGTTTGTTACAACTCAAGTTATGGAAATTTGTTGGTTATAACTTGCATCATGGACATTTCTTTGTTATAATTCACGTCACTGACATTTGTTTGTTATAACTCACATCATTGACATTCATTTGTTATGGTAGAATTGAATTAGTGCTGCAACAATTATGATATGATATACAAAGCACTAAAGGTATGACAGTATTAAAATGGAAAAATATTTTACAGATTTGTGGAAATATACGGGTGAAGGTGCATAGGGACCATCTAAAACCAGTTTTCACTTTTGTAACATAGCAGGTTGCAGGGAGACTGGGAGGGAGGGATATTTAGTCTCTTGTATAACGTTAGAAGTGTTACAGAAGCCTGGAGGTAGGGTCTGTCCAGTTTCATCCAAAATTTAAGATGTCTGTTGTGATAAAAACTTATTAGTTTACAAGGGATAATAGTTTTCATCTCTTTGTTGAAATGTATTACATTTATAATAAATATTTGTTCGTTATAATTAACTTTATGTACAGAAAAATATGGTTTCACAGCAGAAAATTGTTTTAATACATGTTGTTCTTTTCATAAAACAGGTCCACCCATGTAGATATATTAAGAAACTGATATTGTATTTACCTTTTTTTTCAACTTTTCTAACAAAACAGGAAATGTTATATTCATCTTGCTCGAAGCCGGAATTTATGTTGATAACAGGGTTAATTTCTTTTTTGAAAATTATAATTTGAGATTTTTTAAATGAAACCGTTGAGGTACCAGAATTTTCCTATGAAATGAAACCCTTTTATTTGAGAAGATAAGTTCGAGCAGTAGCAAAACTGAGACTGGAGCTAATATGCTACTCAAGATTGACGAATATATGTTGTTGCAAAAGAAAAGTGCTACAGGATTTGGACAAATGTCACTAGCTTTGTTTGGATAATGGAATCAAGTGACCATTCTCATTTTCAAAACAAGAGAGTTTTTCCACGGTTATGGGATGAATTTAGAAAGAATGAAAAACACTGCATGTTTGATTCTCTGTTTTTTTGGAGGGGGGGGGGGGTGGGGGTGTCCATTGTTTGTCTGATTTCTCTTGTTGTGATTGTCACCCAAGCCCTCTCACAGACCATGTGACATAGCTAATCTCTCCTTCACATCAAGAGGGTGATAATCTTTTCATGATCACATAACTTAATTGATATTTGAATTGACCTATAGAGATTGGAACGATTGGTATTGTCCAGGTTTATCTGGAATTCCAGAATTAGCTAGTTTTGTAACCATGCAATACATTACTTATTAAATTGGCTTATTAAATTGAAACTGTTTGCCATTTTACAGATTTCAAGTAAAATTTATACTTAAATCTTTGATTCTCAGAGAGCAAAATGTCATCATCTGATTTTCTTCATAGTACAAATCAATTTACATATTTAAAAAAAAAATGCCTACTCGCATTAGTTTGCAAGAGAGCTAAGGAAGTTACAGTTTTGAAAACTTCTCAGTGGAACTCGTCCTTGAAAACCGACAGTTTGAGTGAACTTGTATGTGGTAGACAATGTACGTAGTTTATAATGAGGATATTATTGTAGTATTATGTTCTGATATTATAATTTTATTACGCAACATATAATCTGTGATTTATATTATTTGGTGCCGGTTTATCATTTTGCTCACAATTTATCTACATAATAAACTTTTGTAAAATATGTTATACTGTTCAGTACTTTACTGTGAATAGCAGTAATATTGGCTACCCTATTTCTTCTAATTTTTCGAACAGCATTGTTGGACTTTGAAGCAGAAAAAAAACGTCTTCATGTCAACTGAGACTAAATACTGTGGCATGGATATGTCATTTATCACAAGAACTGAAAATATAGCCAGTGAAATTTGTAGAATAGCAGAATTTCTCTCCACAGATTATTGAATTTTAGTTTTGTCATCTAAATAATTAGATAATTGATAATTAGAAGTTCAGATGGAGCTACTGTTGACATTGGTACATTGCTGCCTTATGATGGGTCTTATTCGCTTTGCACTGACCATGACCTATTTTGAAAGGTCGCGGATTAGGGGCCATTATGGATTATGTAATGTGGGAGGAAGGCCTTAGCAAACTGAGGAGTACTCCTCACAAGCAGACAAATAAACAAAAGGTAGCACATGAGCATCAATCATGCTTATTTGTCTACTACAAAGACTAACATGGCTACCCCAAATCATCCTCACAAGCAGTGTATATCCAGAGGTGTACCTAGAGGAGTACTCCTCAAATATGCAAATGCAGAGTACTTACACTGCAGAGACTGTTTTCCAAGCCCCTACTCCTCACTACACTGCAGAGACTGTTTTCCAAGCCCCTACTCCTCACTTTTCTGCAGAGACTGTTTTCGAAGTCCCTACTCCTGATTTGCACTGCAGAGACTGTTTTCCAAGCCCCTACTCCTCACTTACACTGCAGACTGTTTTCCAAGCCCCTACTCCTCACTACACTGCAGAGACTGTTTTCCAAGCCCCTACTCCTCACTACACTGCAGAGACTGTTTTCCAAGCCCCTACTCCTCACTACACTGCAGAGACTGTTTTCCAAGCCCCTACTCCTCACTTACACTGCAGAGACTGATTTCCAAGCCAATACTCCTCACTTACACTGCAGACTGTTTTCCAAGCCCCTACTCCTCACTACACTGCAGAGACTGTTTTCCAAGCCCCTACTCCTCACTACACTGCAGAGACTGTTAACCAAGCCCCTACTCCTCACTACACTGCAGAGACTGTTTTCCAAGCCCCTACTCCTCACTTACACTGCAGAGACTCTTTTCCAAGCCCCTACTCCTCACTTACACTGCAGAGACTCTTTTCCAAGCCCCTACTCCTCACTACGCTGCAGAGACTGTTTTCCAAGCCCCTACTCCTCACTTACACTGCAGACTCTTTTCCAAGCCCCTACTCCTCACTTACACTGCGGAGACTGTTTTCCAAGCCCCTACTCCTCGCTACACTACAGAGACTGTTTTCCAAGCCCCTACTCCTCACTACACTGCAGAGACTGTTTTCCAAGCCCCTACTCCTCACTTACACTGCAGAGACTGTTTTCCAAGCCCCTACTCCTCACTACACTGCAGAGACTGTTTTCCAAGCCCCTACTCCTCACTTTTCTGCAGAGACTGTTTTCCAAGTCCCTACTCCTGACTTACACTGCAGAGACTGTTTTCCAAGCCCCTACTCCTCACTTACACTGCAGGCTGTTTTCCAAGCCCCTACTCCTCACTACACTGCAGAGACTGTCCACGCTCACAGCCCCAAACAGCACAGCTCACTGCACACTGTGAGAGCACAAAAACTCACTCCTCCCACTGCAGACTGTTTTCCAAGCCCCTACTCCTCACTACACTGCAGAGACTGTTTTCCAAGCCCCTACTCCTCACTACACTGCAGAGACTGTTTTCCAAGCCCCTACTCCTCACTACACTGCAGAGACTGTTTTCCAAGCCCCTACTCCTCACTTACACTGCAGAGACTGATTTCCAAGCCAATACTCCTCACTTACACTGCAGACTGTTTTCCAAGCCCCTACTCCTCACTACACTGCAGAGACTGTTTTCCAAGCCCCTACTCCTCACTACACTGCAGAGACTGTTAACCAAGCCCCTACTCCTCACTACACTGCAGAGACTGTTTTCCAAGCCCCTACTCCTCACTTACACTGCAGAGACTCTTTTCCAAGCCCCTACTCCTCACTTACACTGCAGAGACTCTTTTCCAAGCCCCTACTCCTCACTACGCTGCAGAGACTGTTTTCCAAGCCCCTACTCCTCACTTACACTGCAGACTCTTTTCCAAGCCCCTACTCCTCACTTACACTGCGGAGACTGTTTTCCAAGCCCCTACTCCTCGCTACACTACAGAGACTGTTTTCCAAGCCCCTACTCCTCACTACACTGCAGAGACTGTTTTCCAAGCCCCTACTCCTCACTTACACTGCAGAGACTGTTTTCCAAGCCCCTACTCCTCACTACACTGCAGAGACTGTTTTCCAAGCCCCTACTCCTCACTTTTCTGCAGAGACTGTTTTCCAAGTCCCTACTCCTGACTTACACTGCAGAGACTGTTTTCCAAGCCCCTACTCCTCACTTACACTGCAGGCTGTTTTCCAAGCCCCTACTCCTCACTACACTGCAGAGACTGTTTTCCAAGCCCCTACTCCTCACTACACTGCAGAGACTGTTTTCTAAGCCCCTACTCCTCACTTACACTGC
>JAVTVY010040112.1:0-17806 GCA_036873755.1 Hanleya hanleyi | reverse complement strand
TTTTAGTCACTGCGTTAACCCTTCTAAAATCACAGCAGAATCTGGTGGACCCATCTTTCTTTGTACAGAGTACTATAGGCGAAGCCCAGGCACTGGTTGATGGTTCAATAACACCGCGTTCCTTCATTTTCTCGATCTCCTCTTTCTCAATGGCATGTTTTCCTAATGGGAGTCGCCTGAGTGGTTGCCTTATCGGCGCTGTATTTCCGGTATTTATTTTATGTTTTACTCTGTTAGTACAGCCAAGATCACTTGATGATTTCGCAAATACTGATTGATACTTGATCAGGAGTTTTGCTAGCTGACTTTGTTCAGAAGTAGATAGATGAGTAGAACTTCGAGCCATAAGGTCCTGTAAATGCTCTGGTAAAGTATCACTCTGAGTAGATTGATCAGCCTCACTGGTTGCTGCACAATGTGACCCACTTGTACCTTCAACCTCGTAAAGAGATTCACACGTCCCAAGTCTCATTCCCGGATATAGGGTAACATCCTCCCTATTATGATTGATAAGCTGTAATGACAAGTCTGATGACCGTGTATCCACTATCCCATTCACCAATCGGACACCTTTGTCTTTTAGCAAATCTACAGAGGGTTCAACTATTCCAGAAGTAGCCAAACATTCACTCTTAGGTACGAGTACAGGTATCCATCCCACAGAATTTCCTGGTACTGTAGTAGTATGCCTGACTTGGACAAGGCAGCTCATCTGGGACTCTCCACCAATCCAACATGGTATGGAATTTCCTTCTATGTCTAATTCTAACCACTTGTAATCGATCCTCGATACATGTCGTAATAGGAAATCTTGACCCAGTATCGCTGGTACAGTTATATCACAAACTACCATTTTGTGTGTGTATCTTTTGCTTCCCAATCGTATACCGATATCAGCTGCACCATACAGATTCAATCTTTCTCCGTTAGCTCCCTGGATACTGCCTGACATAATCTGTAGCTCAGGACGTGATTCCGCTGGTATGCTATTAAAGACTTCTGACGATAGCAGCGTCTTAGTGGATCCACTGTCAACTAGTAAGTGTACTGATTCACTCAGTCCATCTATGATAGATGACACGAATAAGCCATTATCCCATTTGTCAATTTTATCGCCAAGTTGACCCATTCGTATAGTGCTTCTTTGTCCGCTAGATGCATTATTTTCATCACTCTCTTTAACAATAGATTCTTCTAAACTGTTCGATTCAGGCCTCTCCCCACCCGTCTTCCTCCGGCCTACAAGTGAGACGGGTTCGCGTTTCCCTGTTGAGCTGGTTGACTCACAGGGGCAGCAGATGCCCGACTGTGTCTTTGCGGACAAATTCTGCAGTAGTGATCGGAAGCGCCACAAATGTAACAGTTTCCATCTACCTGCCTGTAATTAGAAGGACGGCCGTTCCTATTCCGGTAACTGGAATTAGTGTTGCCTTTAAACCTCGACCCACTGCTACCTTCTAATTTTTCCAATCTCTGTAAGATAGCCTGTACATCTTCCTTGTCAGCTTCACTTACTTTGGTTTCCTTTTGCTTAGATTCGCATTCTTGACCGGTTACCACCCTAACTGCTAACATTTTCTTTCTTTCTTTTTCCCCAACTAGTGCCTCGTAACGTTCAATAACGTCGACCGCATCAGAGACTGTCCTACAGGATTTATCAAAGCATCTACATTTCATTTCCACTGAGACACTCTTGTATAACTGATTGAGTGCCAAAGCCTCTTGTGCTCGAACCCCGAGGAGTGGATATGCTTTCTGCGCCATTTGTCGTAAGTCGTCACCTAGTGCAGCCACAGATTCATCGACTTGACGAACCCTCCCCTCTAATTTAGTGATCCATTTGTTTTGTTGGCGACTGCTACCAAACCGTTCTTCTAGTCGGATAGCCAAAATAGGAAAGCTACGTTTTTCATCCTCTGTGAGCCCAATATAAAAAGTTCTGGCTGGGCCTCTCAGACTCGCAGCCAGAGCTAGTACTTTTTCACGTGGCGTCCATAGCCCAAGTTCAGCGCAGTCCATAAAATGTGAGTAATACTCTTCCCAGTCATGTTTCCCGTCATACGGATCAGGCTTCATCTTTATTACTGTACTACGTTCACCACCCCTCCCTGGTGCATAGTCACCGTGACTGTTACCTGACCAAAAGTCACGTGGATGTGCCATTTCAGGTGCAGCTCGTCTATTACCACCGGCATGACCAGGGCGCCTATTAGGAACTGTGCGTTCATCTATCTTTCCCTCCCCAATAGTATCAGCATTATCGCCACCCTCAGATTGTACTGAATCCTGATATTCGTCATCCGACGAAGCAGGACCTTCTTTAGCAGCCTGATTTGTATTATCCCTTTGCTGTATCGTCACCTCTAAGTCAGGACTGTCAGCCATAATGTAAATTGCCTCAATAATGAAATGCAAAGAAATTTTCTGAATGTTTCCAGGGTTACACTAGATATTTCACCAAGTCTTGATGGTTCGTATCACTGGATACTAAATTTTTATTAGTATCCCACTTCTGACACCATTGTAAGTTATGTGACGTGTTCAAGACGTAAACGTGAATATATAATACCTAGGGTTGTGACCGGATACCAGTGTAGATGTCTCTGTGACCTCTACGTATAATAAAAGTAACGATTTTTGGGTCTAAGTTGCCGAATAGTTGTCACGGGTTAACCGAGCATGTAATGTGCAGCTATCGACTTCTTTGATGGTAAGTGGTTAGAGTTTTGCTCGTGCATAACAGCCCGATATCTGAGATGAGGACGATGGATTACCTCCCTTGATGAGGCAATCTTTTGTACACCCACTCTGCACAACATCAACGTTTACACTCCTGATCTCGGAAAGCAAGACCTGTTCGTTGTACTAGATTCCTTAGAGTATCCCATTGGTAGGACCCAATTCCATATATAGGGTACCAGTACCAGGTAAATGATCGGTAGGTATTTCCTGTATTCAGATGCTGATGGATCAGTTACATTCCTTCGGTTGATGGAGTTGTCGTTTATTTGCATACTAATTTGTTGTGACAAGTCATGGGCTGCCCGATGAGGAGGACCAATGAGGAGGACCTATCACTATCAACTTATCACTTTCTCAAGTTCCTTTCCATGATACAGTACGGTTACATGTAACAACTCCCAAGTCATGAATAAAGTGTAACAAAACCAACTGTCTTTATTCTTTCGTTATAACATGCTCTAAATTTCAATGTATCACAGTTATAACCACAGTAATATGGTATGGATATCCTATGCTAGGCAGTGATTCCTTCCATGGTGTGCAGCTTGTTTAATAATACCACATAGCCTTGCATACATGGATGAGAGAGGCAGTATGAGATAACATTGCTTCAGGTTGTAGCCCCAGAAGACCCACTATGATTGCCTGTATATATCCCATTCACGATACATACTAGTATATAGGCCACATGTTATTCTTATGGGCTATATATAATTCCATATATCATTTATTGCTGTAATATGGCTCGTAATGGGTAAATTCCAGGGCCCATGTTAAATGGTCCATCCGTACCTGAAGAGAACTGAGAGCAAACTGACTGACACTGCCTCTCTGCACCCGTATTTATAAACAAAAGTCATGTGACATCCGTTATCCAATCAAAAGCGAGAACCTTCGCCTAGGCGAAAACTGAGTGGAACTACTTCAAAGTTTAACATCAATTATATAATTAACCAACAGGTAATGAGAGGAGCTTATAGCAAATATAAGGAGCGTTTTTCTCATAGATTTGCCAGATACATTTAATATTTACAAGAAAAGTCACAATTAAAACCGCTCCGACCGTTTTGACATTTAGCAACACGGTAGCTACAGATAGTGGTGAGCCATACTGTTCATGCAAGTTCTTTCACTGTTTACATATAGAAATACGATTTAATTCTGTGGCTCCCATAGTGCACCGAAGAGCGTTTTACTGTAGAATATCATACCATAAAAATTATACTTACTTCAGTCCATTTAACGAAGTGTTATAACAAAGTTGACAGCAGTCGAAATTTCCGTACAGTTCCCGCTACGCGAGTAGGGAAAAACCACAAAAAATAGTGCATGCATTTTCTGCTGCAAACTTACAATTTTCATGTCATATAATTCCACATTAATTATAAAATACAAGAGAACAAATAGTTACAGTAAAATGTGTCAATAAACACAGAGCTTGATGCTCAAACACAAAAATATAACATTGGGGTCATCATGACCGTAAACTTGTCGAAGGTCTGACAGACCGGCAAAAACAACATGGCCACACGGGCGAGGGGAAGGCGGAATCGAACAGTATATACCACAGCAGTTTTAGAGATCAAATACAGGCACTATATACAAAGTCACATCAGGTATTTAAATTGTAAATTGTCCAATTCGGGAAGTCACAATCGATGTAGTTTTATGTCTCTATAAGTAGTTATTTTCAACACACGCGAAGAGCACAAGTTGCAACAACAACAACAGCATGCAATTGAAGAATGTGTATGGAAGTGTCAACACAGATTTCAGTCGCACATATTACAATATGTACGGCTATGACGTTACGACCGGGAGTGACGTCATGTGCCGGAGGTAACGTCAAGACCAGAAGTGACGTCCTCGCACGCATGCTCACTCGACTGGTTGTACATGCACAGGAGATGATGCCATCACCGGAAGTGACGTCATCGGAGTAAAAGTACCTTCATAACCGGAAGCAACGACATCGCCGGAAGTGATGTAATCAGCAGAAGGGACGTCATAGGCGGACGTGACGTCATGCCGACTGGTAGAACCCCAGAACCAGGCCTGGTGCAGCCTTTAGCCTATTAGTTATAGGGTCCAGGGGGCTGCTCCAGGCGCCATGACGTCACTTCCGCATATGACGTGACTTCCGGTAATGACGTAAATTGCTGAGCATGTTCCACTAGGCGAGTGCGCATGCGCGCGAGGACGTCTCTTCCTGTCATGGCGTCACCTCCGGCCCATAATGTCATTTCTGGCTTTCCTTGCAGAATTTGTTTAATAAAGAAACAAAGAGCATCGGATCGCCCGTCTGAATGCCCATTACATGATCGTGTTTAAAAATCACAGAGAGACCTTTCAGCTGACGTACATGGCGAGGCAAATGTACCCTGGCCACATCCGCATCTTTTCTGGGAATACTCAAAACGTGTACATGCCGAAGGCGAGAAGGAGAGAATTCTATTTAACAGCTATATTACAGCTGTATAGCGACAAACTACACAAATCTCTATTTAAAGATCAAACAACAAAAATTCATCACAAATCAGTCGTCAAATAATCCTTAATCAAATTTATTATGATAATTTCCTGACTATGCTTGAGATGTCATCTGGACTGCAACCACCATATCCACATTCTTAGCATTGGGGGCCGCAAACACTGCCTCGAGGTCCTAAATAACTCTTTCTTTATGTTCACCAGGCTCTCTATCAACACCTTTAACAAAGTCTCTTTCTAATTTAATACCATCATCAGTGTCCTAGATTTCTCAGTGAATTTGCAGCGATATGGTCTTAATATATGAAGAATCCTACTGTTCATACTTTCTGGAGGAGAGGTCCTCTTCTTCTTTGAACGAGATTGAAGAGAAGTGGGATGTGTACACACCCGGGTCCTCACCTCCAGTCTCAATGGCCTCGGTAGTGCCTTGGCAGGTCTTAACATCGACGATATCACATCTTTCTTGCACATTCTCACCACAGACCACACCACGCATCAAGGAATTATTGGTAACAGACGCAGGTGTATTCACTCTAACTGTACTTGTAGATTTCACGGCATCCAGAACATTTTTCGTAACTCTCTCACGGACAGCTGACTCAACCTACTTCACAACTGTATCTCGCACTAAGGATTCATACTTCACACGAGTCTCCGCCCCAGATGACTTAGCCACAGCCGCATACCTTGGCTCCTTCACGATGATTGGACACCGCTACATTCTGGGGAGTACACTTAAAAAACTTGCGATGTTAACTACACTTATCACAGTTGAAGAATAGACACGATTTACGATTGTGACCTACATTCCAACATTTAAAACAGAATGACGCACGAACAGCAACAGAAATAAGAGCAGAGTTCTCCCCGACCGTACACTCTTGAGGATGTCCGCTGGTGGTTTTTGGCTTTGGCAGCCATTTTGCTTGTATTTCCTATTGGGTTATCTCGCTTTCCTAGGTTAAGAGATAGGGATTTCCTTTAAAAGCCTTCTAGCCGAGAATTTTGCACAGCAACATCAATCCAATTTGATAAATTTTGATAGACATTGTGATTATCTGCCAACAGTTAGAATATAAGAAAAAGGTTAATACAATTTATATGAATTTTTCATGAATATGCTTCAAAACTAGGGCTATTCGCTAGTCCATTTAACGTTGCCTACAGCTAAAAAAAATGCACACCAGCCTATATTTTTTTCTTCATTTTTTTCTCATATTACACAATTATGAATGCAACAACACACAATATTTAAAAAGTTAATTACTTTGATTTACCACCAGCGGACATCCTTAAGGGATGGCGTTACAACTATCCATGTCCCACATCAGTGACACGTTCAATATGTCGGATGAGCAACTACATTGTATGATTCGGAGTATCGAGGGCATCGATACCGTCTGCTTTACCAAACGAACACTTCAATACGTCGATGCGAATGCATGGTGAACTTAACCGAAAACGATCAACAGTCCAGCTTAGCTAACTGTACAACATCGACCGTGATAGCACGCGACACGAATGTCATTGACCATTCCCATGGTCCAAGCTCTGACGTAACTTGCGGTAAAACCTTTTGGCAGAAACCATGGGGCATATAAGGACAGTTCAGTATTTAACGCGGCGCATCATCCCTTACCCGCTGTGACAGTGAATTGTATTAACAATAGGCTTGTTTTCCTGAACGCCAACACGGATTGCCAGACAGATGTACTTATAGGGTCTATAGTTATCTCTTCAAAATATCCAGAAAAACTACTGCCTTCGCCGAACTTCGATATCAAGGACTTCGTAAACATATAACTAATAAAAATTCCGTTTTTCAGTCCAGCGTCCATTCTACACGAAAGGCTGTTCGCTATAGAACAACTAAATTGGTGTATTTATAAATGTGAACATCCTTTATCATTGATTCTTTATATTCTCAGAATCCGTGTCACAATTCGAACATATTTTTGTCACATCTGAAATCAAACAAATAATATTTTCTTGTAGAATATACTTTTCTCCTATATATGCCAGAGTGAGCCACGCATTCCATAGAGAAAGTTGGGAAAATTTAATAAATAATCAGCACTTTAGGTATGGTTTCATCTGCAGGTGGCATTTAAACAGTACACCACAATCTTCATAGTTAAGAGAAGTAACCAACCACGAACGGCATTTTTGGCGGTACTTTTGAATTTTAAGGATCATGGTACACCGCGAAAAATCTATCTGCCGAACTGTCCTTTATCTCCCGTGAGAATTCAGGGACACAACTGTATCGGAATAGCGAGGATACCGTAAAGGCTCCCGACCACATCTTACACCGTAAACGTCAACGGTTCCAAGTTGATCGCCAAAGTACACGTCGCGAACACTAAAGGTGAGTCAGCACCGGAAATTTAACGGGCAAAATATTAATGAATCTCACAGGTAGATGAATACAAATGAGCACTTAAACAGTGAACAAGACAGCCAACATCTAATGACTCTGGTCCGAATTCAGAATGTAATATTCATAGTTTTGAAGAGACGGCAAACATCTGAGCAAATCCAACAAGTACAGGAACAGAATCTCAAACACAGTTTGACAACACGTTCACGGAACCACAGTGCAAAAACCAAATGTATCCAAATGTAAATTCAACATAAAACTCGAAGACGAAGGAGATAGATACAGTCATACGCACTCGGTGTGAAGCCCATAGGAAAAATCTAAGCAAGCCAGTCTCAGGCGGACCCCAGAAAGGAGAGAATGCATAAAAAGCGAGGGATCATAGATTCTATTAATATTCGAGCGTCATGTCGGCGCGAATACGGAAGCATTCGTCTGCGCTCCCATTATCCCTAGTAATGGTTCGTCTGACAAATCCGACCCATGACAGAAGACGATTTCGTCAAGACTAAGATCAGTCGTTATTAACAGACTACCCAAACAGTCAAACTATCCCTGACTTGGTCACCTTTCCGAATATGCCCATATTTAAAAAAAATAGAACCAACCAATGTGTCGTATATTTCATTTCCGTTCAACTTAAATTGTGAGCAGCCGTCATTTTTTTGACCGGAGAGATGCCCACGTTCCCTTTCAGCGACCACATCAGACCGTTCTACATTGTATTCCCATTATAAAGTCGGCTGTCTGGGAACCCCGCGAAGCACGCTAAAATGCCGTCCGTTCATTGGCTGTTACATTAAACGGTTTATTTGAGTAATAACCATATTGCCCCAATCTGAATGCAGTGGCTGGTACGGAGTATAAAGACCTGCATAATGGATGATGCTCCGCTCCGGGGGCTGAAGAGAGCCGCGCCTGTCCCGACCATTGTGCTTGAAGCGGACTCCGCCATCGTGTGTTACCTATGTAAGATTGGACTAGACATCCGAAAAGGGAATCTTCCAATGACTTCGGGTCAGAAGGCCGGGTCGATCAAGCCTGAGACATGCCTTCTGAACTTGGTACAAAATCTAGTCCAGAAAGCACAGAAGAAAATATTTTACAGAAAGGCTGATTTCTTGGGGCTATCTTAACGCCTTTGGCCACCTCCTTGCTAGGTCCCGTGTTAGGTGGACCTTTCCGTATATGTTGGAACAAACGAAAACTTGGCACTGGTGAAACCACGCCGGCTACAAACCTTGCAATCCATGTGCCCATTCCTACCTACTTTCAAAACTCTGAACACTGCATAGTAATAGCTCAGCCGAGCTGATGGGAATTTGACTTTGTGTATATCCAGTATCCATATATGTGGTTCGACGTTCTGAAACACACGGTGTGGTACGAAGTCCTGTATGAGAGCACGACCTATACATTCATACTCCATGAAGGCCAGTACTACAAGCCCTCCGCCTTCACGACGGCCTTGCACGATCTGACGGCGACTTGGACGAGAGCCCGGAACCAGGCCAATAGGACATACAACGAACACGGTAAAAAGTTTCAGTTGATCCTAAGGACAGCTGTGAGCTTTAGCTCTTCAATCTGTTTGTACCTATTTCCCTCCCTATTACTGGTCTCGGTGAGTTATCTCCCCTCAGCTGTTCTCAGTTTATATTGTTGTTTCTTATCTGCAGCAATGTTTGTATGTAATAATTGTATTTCTCTATGTCTTTGTCCAAGAATAAAATTCAGTTCAATTTCGACGTTACAGCAGCTGTTGAGATTATTTTGCAGAGCTACGTCAGTAGTAGGGAAAGGCTATTTAAAGTTAAGTTTTGCCGGGGGAGATAACTCTTCGTGGCGACAGCTGGCGTTGTTCAGGTGACGGGGAGTTCCACCAGCGGGCGCCACCAGCTCACCAAAAACTACCTCCAACACAGAAGAGTTCCAATCTAGGGGGAGGTAACTCTGGGTCACTATAGTTCCGGCAAAGGGCCCCTGGGCATGTATTCTTTCGCGGTGATGCGGTAATGCGGTCGCGGAAGAAAGCTTCCGCGGAGAAAAAGTAGTCCCCAGACTTCAAATACGCTGCATGGTCCCATTGGATCGAGTGAGGTATCAAAGTGAAGCATTCGTGAAGGGGCATCCAGTCATGGGTGGGTACATGTAAAATTAGGAATTTTCCCCGAAACTATAAAAAGCGGAACACGGACTTTACCCCTAAACTAGCGGAAAACACCTATCAACCCTAGACAAAAGGGCTAATATCGGTCCCCGGGCTTATTGGGACCTGCCTATCAAATCAATGGGGTGGGTGCATGTAAAATTATGATTTTTTCCCGAAACTATAAAAAGCGGAATACGGACTTTACCCCTAAAATAGGGGAAAACACCTATCAACTCTAGCCAAAAGGGCTAATATCGGTCCCGGGCTTATCGGGGACTGCCTATCCAGTCAATGTGGTGGGTGCATATAAAATTAGGATTTTTTCCCGAAACTATAAAAAGCGGAATACGGACTTTACCCCTAAAATAGGGGAAACCCCCTATCAACCCTAGCCAAAAGGGCTAATATCGGTCCCCGGGCTTATCGGGGCCTGCCTATCAAGTCAATGGGGTGGGTGCATGTAAAATTAGGATTTTTTTTCCGAAAATATAAAAAGCGGAACACGGACTTTACCCCTACAATAGGGGTCTGTATTATACAATATAAGGGAAAATGCCTGTATGGGGATGGTCAATTTTTTTTCGTGGGCTTTACTATGGGTGGTGGGGTCTCGTTTTTCTCGTCGCGCCAAGAAAATGACAATGGAAAGGGTCCCGGAGCGAATCGGTGAAATTTTTTCGGAAAAGTCAGCGAGGTCTGTATATAGGCTCATACTGGCTATATGGGGGGGAGGGGTGGTCAAATTTTTTTGTGGACTTTACTATGGGTTGTGGGGTCTCGTTTTTCTCGTCTCGCCGAGTAAAACACAATGGGAGGGGTCCCGGAGCGAAGCGGTGAAATTTTTGGAAAAGTCACCGAGGTCTGTATATAGGCCTATAGGCTGGCTATGGGGGTACAGGTCCAACCTGGAAAATTCACAGACGTTCATTGTGATATGGGTTGTTTGGTCTTGTTTTTCACGTCTCGTCATTTAGAACACGTTGGGAAGGGTCCCGGAGCGAAACGGTGAAATTTTTGGAAAAGTGCCATATAGCTCATATAGCTCCATACTGGCTATATTGGGATATAGGTTCAACCTGGGAAATTCACACACGTTCATTGTCATATGGGTTGTCTGGATTTGTTTTTCACGTCTCGTCATTTAGAACACGATGGGAAGGGTTTCGAAGCGAAACGGTGAAATTTTTGGAAAAAGTTCACCGAGGCCTGGGTAAGCCCATAGGCCTATACTGCATGGCTATGGGGTATAGGCCCATACGGGGTGGCCGTTTTGGGGTCTAGGTGAGCCCCTAATGATCCTATGGTGTCTTATTTTGAAGCTCTCGTGGAGGAGCATCCGACTGGACTAATAGTTCGTCCGTTTTCAATATTCTGCGCATGCGCAGTCTGGCCCGTAGTATAGAAAGTAGGCATTTTGGGGGTATGTGGGTGTGTGTTTGGGGTAGAGATGGACCGCTATGGGTCCGAATGGGTCGTGGAAGGTGTCAAAGTGAAGCTTGTGTGGGGTAGAGTCAGAATGGCGTGTTTTAAAATGCAAGTCGCGTCAATCTGCGCATGCGCAGTTGGTTGTAGTAAGTCAAGTGGCCATTTTGGGGCAGTGCAAGAAGGTATTTGGTGTCGAGATGGACCATCCTTGGTCCGATTGTGTCGTGGGAGGTGTTATCTTCCGGTTTCACTAAAACTACCTCAGAACACAGAAGAGTTCCAATGTTCCCCTTAGCATATCGGTCCCCGAGCTTATCGGGGCCAATCGTAGTTACGCCTTAACGCTCTAACATAACGCCTTGACGCCATGATATAGACCGGAGAGAGAACAACAACAACAACAAGGATGACACTTGAGAGAACAACAACAACAACAGTTTTTTTTCCTACAGTTTATTTTCCCCAATGTTACATCATACCCACGCTGGGGGAGCCGCGTTGAGTATGTTTACAACTCAAAAAGACTCTTGCCCAACCAGAGGCCACCATTTGCATCTGTCCTATTCGTTCCTGTCCGCTAGATTCTTGTCCAATCAGAAGTCGCCATTTCAGAAAGTTCCATCTTTGCTCGGTGTGACCTAAGCGTCGTCGGGCAGGCCTGGATATTCTTCGGGCAGCATGTCCTGAAACAGTTGTTTGCGCATTCTGATCGCATTTTCCAGGGCCTCGATGGGTGGTAGCCCCATAGCCTCTTCCAAGTGACGCTTGGTCTTCATGATGGACCTGTGCGTGGGGTCGCCTTTCATTTCAAGCGGTAGTAAGGTATACTGTTCATAGATCGCCATGGCTGTTTTCCTGATGCGGGGGCGCATTTGGGTGTACGTCTGTTGTAAATTATCCTCTCCGGCGTCCTCGATCGCTGCAGCGTAAGTATTGATAGCTGCTGTCACAATACGATCCCAGAAGGTAGGTTCTGCCTCACTTTCCACGGACGTAGGCTGACTAACTGAGGTCAAGCTCTCCGTATCACTAGATAGACTGTCAGCAATCTCTGTTTCGGTATCAGTCGATACACTCTCAGCAGTCTCTGTATCAGCATCCGCCTCAACGGACTTCTCAGAGTCTTCAATCCCATGTATATTTTTCTGGTGTCGCATCATATCGTAACGTCTGGTGAACGTGCGTTCGCACTCAGAGCAAATATAAGCCATGTTGACGGTTGAACGTCGACTGTGCGTGTTTTTGGAAATACGCTTGCTTTTATAGACAGTAACGCCCATCAACGCTTAGCTTAACGCTTCAACGCCCTGGTGAATTAGCTCAGAAGCTCTGATTCCCATGGAATTGACACCAATTCCTCGAAATGCAGTGACGCCCGTCAACGCCCGTCGTTACGCCTTAACGCCCGTCTCAACGCCTTAACACACGCGTTGGGTATGTTTACAACTCAAAAAGACTCTTGCCCAACCAGAGGCCACCATTTGCATCTGTCCTATTCGTTCCTGTCCGCTAGATTCTTGTCCAATCAGAAGTCGCCATTTCAGAAAGTTCCATCTTTGCTCGGTGTGACCTAAGCGTCGTCGGGCAGGCCTGGATATTCTTCGGGCAGCATGTCCTGAAACAGTTGTTTGCGCATTCTGATCGCATTTTCCAGGGCCTCGATGGGTGGTAGCCCCATAGCCTCTTCCAAGTGACGCTTGGTCTTCATGATGGACCTGTGCGTGGGGTCGCCTTTCATTTCAAGCGGTAGTAAGGTATACTGTTCATAGATCGCCATGGCTGTTTTCCTGATGCGGGGGCGCATTTGGGTGTACGCCTGTTGTAAATTATCCTCTCCGGCGTCCTCGATCGCTGCAGCGTAAGTATTGATAGCTGCTGTCACAATACGATCCCAGAAGGTAGGTTCTGCCTCACTTTCCACGGACGTAGGCTGACTAACTGAGGTCAAGCTCTCCGTATCACTAGATAGACTGTCAGCAATCTCTGTTTCGGTATCAGTCGATACACTCTCAGCAGTCTCTGTATCAGCATCCGCCTCAACGGACTTCTCAGAGTCTCCAATCCCATGTATATTTTTCTGGTGTCGCATCATATCGTAACGTCTGGTGAACGTGCGTTCGCACTCAGAGCAAGTATAAGCCATGTTGACGGTTGAACGTCGACTGTGCGTGTTTTTGGAAATACTCTTGCTTTTATAGACAGTAACGCCCATCAACGCTTAGCTTAACGCTTCAACGTCCTGGTGAATTAGCTCAGAAGCTCTGATTCCCATGGAATTGACACCAATTCATCGAAATGCAGTGACGCCCGTCAACGGCCGTCGTTGCGCCTTAACGCCCGTCTCAACGCCTGAACACACTTTCTTAACGCTTTAACGTCGTTTAATGATGCGTTCGAACAAATGTTTCTTTTGTGCTATTGCTCTGACATACGCCGCTTTCCAGTTCATGCCCGAGGTTTTCAACATCGACGCTGTTCTTTCAATTTCCATATGGACTGGGTCCTTATCCAACAATTTCATATGGGTCACGAGGTCGACATTCCGCTGACGTAAAGGCCGTCGTAGTCTGGGTGCCAATCTGTTTTGGGCTAAAATTGCGGCTTCCTCTTTCGAATACCCTTTGCGTTGAAACTTGTTTTCTGTGACCCTCAACGTCTTGCCCATCTCGGCGTTCATACTTTCTTTGAACGAATCCTTCCATAGCCTCGAGTTCACATTATGTTCATTCCCTTGTACGGGTTTGAGTTGGTCCTTCACGGTTGGGTGATATTCCGGGACTGATGGTATGAAGGGACCCCGCTGTATGGGGTGGGTTGCTGCCGCTGCTCTACCAGCTGTGGACTCGGTGGATGGTGTCGGGCTATATGACCTTGCGGGGATCCCTCGCCGGGTAGCAGGTAGGTCGTCAGCCGGCGATCTTCGGGGGTATGGGCTTTTAAATCTACGAATAGGTAGCCGTACGGACGATTTGTTGCCCCTTGAAACGCCTGCATGAAATGGTCGATGTTCTGAGGATAAATTCGACTACCAAACACACGGATTTGTGCTCTGTCAATGGAATTGGAGAACAACACAAAGTATTGGCAGTCCAAGGCAATATCTCTGGACGCCTTCCCTTGAGGAAAGAGATTCTGGGTCAAATAGATGACGGACAGATTCCTATGATGGGATCCTTTAGTAAACAAGTCGGCAACGTGTGAATTGTCCTTGGCCGCACTCATCAGATCATCTAGCACTACCACGTTGGTTTGCTCGGGGCCAAAGTAATACGGTTCATCTATGTCGTGAGGAATCCCTGGGACGAAACTCACATTCTGTAATCGCGTAGTTTCGTAGGCGGGCTGCCATTGGCTATAACATCAAACAACACGTGTCGGAGCTGGGGTTGCCACACCTTCCTCTAAGAACTTCATTACCCAGGACGTCTTTCCACATGCCGTAGGGCCGCTCACCGTCATCGTATAGGGATGCTCTACTGCACTTGTTGGACCTATAGCGGTACTCGGCGGTGTCTCTTGGTTGTGTTTGCCTTGAATGTGCCTGAGCATACTATCGCGACGAGAGAAGGTTCTCTGACAGAAAGTACACGTACACGACATGTTGATCTGTTGACCAATACATAAGGACTGATGAGGGACACATGTTCATTCTTATATGTACAGACACCACCACCAACACCACCACCACACACTACCACCACACACACACACACACCACCACCACCACATTCCATCACCACCACCACCACCACCGCCACCACCGGGCGTTGACGGGCGTCAACACCCGGTGGTGGTGGTGGGAGCTCCCGTGTGGCAGAGTTCTTGGATCGGAGCTCTTGGAGCTCAAAGCCTATGGAGCTCAGAGCTCGGAAGTGACATTTGCATATGACCTCTGTGAGGTCACTTCCGTCTCCGATCACTTGACCGGAACTGACCTTTGCCCCCTGCGCGCAATTTTTATCCCGTATTGTTAGCGCGCGCAGGGGTCAAAGGTCAGTTCCGGTCACGTGAACGGAAGCGGAAGTGACCTCACATAGGTCATATGCAAACGTCACTTCCGAGCTCTGAGCTCCACAGGCTTTGAGCTCCAAGAGCTCCGATCCAAGAACTCTGCCACACGGGAGCTCCCACCACCACCACCGGGCGTTGACACCCGTCAACGCCCGGTGGTGGCGGTGGTGGTGGTGGTGGAATGTGGTGGTGGTGGTGTGTATGTGTGTGTGGTGGTAGTGTGTGGTGGTGGTGTCTGTACATATAAGAATGAACATGTGTCCCTCATCAGTCCTTATGTATTGGCCGACAGATCAACATGTCGTGTACGTGTACGTTCTATCAGAGAACCTTCTCTCGTCGCGATAGTATGCTCAGGCACATTCAAGGCAAACACAACCAAGAGACACCGCCGAGTACCGCTATAGGTCCAACAAGTGCAGTAGAGCATCCCTATACGATGACGGTGAGCGGCCCTACGGCATGTGGAAAGACGTCCTGGGTGATGAAGTTCTAAGAGGAAGGTGTGGCAACCCCAGCTCCCACACGTGTTGTTTGGTGTTATAGCCAATGGCAGCCCGCCTACGAAACTACGCGATTACAGAATGTGAGTTTCGTCCCAGGGATTCCTCGCGACATAGACGAACCGTATTACTTTGACCCCGAGCAAACCAACGTGGTAGTGCTAGATGATCTGATGAGTGCGGCCAAGGACAATTCTCACGTTGGCGACTTGTTTACTAAAGGATCTCATCATAGGAATCTGTCCGTCATCTATTTGACACAGAATCTCTTTCCTCAAGGGAAGGCCTCCAGAGATATTGCCTTGAACTGCCAATACTTTGTGTTGTTCTCCAATCCCATTGACAGAGCACAAATCCTTGTGTTTGGTAGTCGAATTTATCCTCAGAACATCGACCATTTCATGCAGGCGTTTCAAGGGGCAACAAATCGTCCGTACGGCTACCTATTCGTAGATTTAAAAGCCCATACCCCCGAAGATCGCCGGCTGACGACCCACCTGCTACCCGGCGAGGGATCCCCGCAACGTCATATACCCCGACACCATCCACCGAGTTCACAGCTGGTAGAGCAGCGGCAGCAACCCACCCCCATTCAGCGGGGTCCCTTCATACCATCAGTCCCGGAATATCACCCAACCGTGAAGGACCAACTCAAACCCGTACAAGGGAATGAACATAATGTTAACTCGAGGCTATGGAAGGATTTGTTCAAAGAAAGTATGAACGCCGAGATGGGCAAGACGTTGAGGGTCACAGAAAACAAGTTTCAACGCAAAAGGTATTCGAAAGAGGAAGCCGCAATTTTAGCCCATAACAGATTGGCACCCACACTACGACGGGCTTTACATCAGCGGTATGTCGACCTCGTGACCCATATGAAATTGTTGGATAAGGACCCAGTCCATATGGAAATTGAAAGAACAGCGTCGATGTTGAAAACCTCGGGCATGAACTGGAAAGCGGCGTGTGTCAGAGCAATAGCACAAAAGAAACATTTGTTCGAACGCATCATTAAACGACGTTAAAGCGTTAATAAAGTGTGTTAAGGCGTTGAGACGGGCGTTAAGGCGTAACGACGGGCGTTGACGGGCGTCACTGCATTTCGATGAATTGGTGTCAATTCCATGGGAATCAGAGCTTCTGAGCTAATTCACCAGGGCGTTGAAGCGTTAAGCTAAGCGTTGATGGGCGTTACTGTCTATAAAAGCAAGCGTATTTCCAAAAACACGCACAGTCGACGTTCAACTGTCAACATGGCTTATACTTGCTCTGAGTGCGAACGCACGTTCACCAGACATTACGATATGATGCGACACCAGAAAAATATACATGGGATTGAAGACTCTGAGGAGTCCGTTGAGGCGGATGCTGATACAGAGACTGATGAGAGTGTATCGACCGATACCGAAACAGAGATTGCTGAGAGTCTATCTAGTGATACGGAGAGCTTGACCTCGGATAGTGAGCCTACGTCCGTGGAAAGTGAGGCAGAACCTACCTTCTGGGATCGTATTGTGACAGCAGCTATCAATACTTACGCTGCAGCGATCGAGGACGCCGGAGAGGATAATTTACAGCAGACGTACACCCAAATGCGCCCCCGCATCAGGAAAACAGCCATGGCGATCTATGAACAGTATACCTTACTATCGCTTGAAATGAAAGGCGACCCCATGCACAGGTCCATCATGAAGACCAAGCGTCACTTGGAAGAGGCTATGGGGCTACCACCCATCGAGGCCCTGGAAAATGCGATCAGAATGCGCAAACAACTGTTTCAGGACATGCTGCCCGAAGAATATCCAGGCCTGTCCGACGACGCTTAGGTCACACCGAGCAAAGATGGAACTTTCTGAAATGGCGACTTCTGATTGGACAAGAATACATCTAACGGACAGGAACGAATAGGACAGATGCAAATGGCGGTCTCTGATTGGACAAGAGTCTTTCTTGAATTGTAAACAAACCCAACGCGGCTCCCCCAGCGTGGGTATGTTATGATGGAGGGGAAAATAACTATATGAAAAAAAACTTGTTGTTGTTGTTGTTCCCTCATGTGTCATCTTTGTTGTTGTTGTTTTCTCTCTCTCTCCGGCCTAT
>JAVTVY010040111.1:0-17782 GCA_036873755.1 Hanleya hanleyi | reverse complement strand
GATAATAAGTCACCAGCAGCCAAACACAAACATGTAGCCGTTAATATATATATATAGGGAATGTGTATGTATCAAGTGAGAGATCCGGTTGAAAGTATGTATGTGTGTGTATGTGTATGTGTATGTGTGTGCGTTTACGAAAGGTGTATTGGGAGGACATCTATATGAATACACACCTTCATACTGGGGACGCGCCTCCAACCGGGGACGTCCCCGGTACGTCCCCGGTTTGACCAATACTGGGAATCTGTTTCGCTGTCCGTTTTATGATCTTGTATACATTATAGTGAAAAAAATATGTCTCTCCATTTTGACTGAAGAAGACAGAAATGTGTGTGATTGAAATTTAAAACGGGTGTTTGCTTGGGCGTCCCCACTTTGCAGGAGTGTTTTGATGTGTCCCCACTTCTAAAGTGAAATACGGGTTTGGTTATTTCAAGTGCTGTGCAAACGTGAACTGATCTGAATGTGTCATGGTAATTTGAAACTGCCGAGACCACAAACCAGTAAAAGGTTTCTTAAATAGCCAATTAATAAAGACGTATGGTTGTCTGTGGATGTCCCCACTAGGCACTTTTCGTAAACATGTGCGTGTGTATGTGTGTGTGTACACGAATGAATCCTCACGAGATACCTTAAAATGCAAGTTTGAAGTACTTCACAAGGAAATTACATTTGAAATGGCGATTTTCATATAAAATTCTTCTACAGGATTCAATTTTCAAAGGTAAGCTCCTCTATAAGAAACAATGTTCCAAATTTGATTAAAGACGATCTTCATAAAAAAGTCATTTTTTTTTTAAAGCCGCTTTTAGTGACGATGTTGTTGTTTTCTCTCGTATCTTTGAACCTTGGTACTCATTATCTTCACCGCATGTGTGTGACTTTTTCGACTTACTGCAATTTTGCAAGTCGTACGTTTTGGAAATGATTACACCAGCGGGAGATGATGTGCCGTATATAAAAATTGTCAAAGGTCAAGGTCGTTATAGTCCGAACATGCCATCGAAATACATTGGGACTGTTTCCGTCTATGGTTTTACAGAAGTTGTCTGTGCATTCTCAGTACATTTGACCGGAATAAACAACTGAGCTTGACATTAGTTCGAATATTATGGTAAAGATCATGTCACTATGGTCATTTCTTGCATGATCACAAGGGTTTATATCACCAAAGTTCTTGGATGCATGCGTCTGTTTTCTCTTAAACCGATGTTAATAGCCGTGTATTCAGTTTACCACACGAAAATGGATGCTGAGATGAAGAAACACAACAAATATGGGAGAATCCCTCGTGATGTCTTTGGGTGATGTTCAGACAGAATATTGACCTGTCGCTATAATGCGGCTTCTTTTCGCGCCTCTGTATTATCCCACCACACCTGCGTGTTATCGCTTTCTCTACATCATAGCGAGTAACATATAAAACAGAAACACACATTCAGCCACTGATCTAGAAATTATCATGTCTTTTTAACAGATTTACACACTTACGTTCTGTGATTGCCTTGGCAACAGGCGTTGTTCACTGAAACTGTTCCAGGGGACCAAGATCATATTTCATTCTTTGTCCGAAATTCTGGTATAAAGCATTAAAATAGTCCACACTTTGCCTATAGTTTTAAGACCAGTTTGCTGCCTGTCTCGAGCTAACGACCATTCTGTACCATCCTCTTGTGTAGCCAGATCTAACAATGATCACAAGTACAGTGCGAACGTCATAAACTGGTTTAATTAATTTGTTATTACCACCAATTATTCTCTATATATACCCAGTTTCAGCACGTGTAATCGGTTTTCAAAGAGATACATGTAAATGTATGTTTGATACACAATTATGGCGGATGGTAATTTGTAGCTGGGATCGTCAATTATTGCGAATATGAATGTGAACAGGGCGGCTGTTTTTGTAGCAGAGGATTAGTCCACGGTCCGACCATTAATTATCCGTTTCCTATAGGCCACGGTGTCAACATGGTATTTCATTGTTTCATGGATAATCATAGAATTTTACTATAGTAGTTTAGATTTTATCCTCCCCCACATCTGTATCTTGGAAATTATGTCATTTTCGTTTTTTTCAGTTATGTCTGGTCATGTTTAATGATGTACAACACATGCTAAGAAAATAGTGACACATCTGTTTTGGTCTGCTTCTTACGAAATAATACCGTCGTATACATCATTTTCACAAGTATTTCATGCGCTTGCGCGTATTAGTGGATGGACCTATTTTCACAGAAAATGCGCTTCATCCGCAGTCACTCTCATCGTCTGAAGCATATTTTCTTTCAAGGCAGTCAGACTCATGTTCGCTTCGGTCAACCGATAGGTATTTTAATTAAACAAAAAAAATCGTTATTGCTGTCCTCTTCAAACTACGGTTGACAAGTCTTCATATATGATCAATCTCCCGCCTGCGCATAGTGCTCGATCCCCTTAGCCTCTTCATGCGAGAGAGGGTAATACAATGGTGGGTTCTCAGTAAGGAGAGAGAGAGAATTAAGGTTTCAGCAATATTTCAGCTATATAGCGACTATCAAACAAAATTCTAAGTATTCAATTTAATACCTCAGTAAACTAATGCGTTAAAACAGGCACAAACATTAACATTTGTACAACAAACCGATCTCTCTCAAATAATCTAAAATATAATCTTCTTTTACTCAGCTAAAAAGATCTTCCAGCGTAGCTGCTCGATAAAAAGTATCTCTTACAACCTTAAAATTTATAGAGTCTATATGTTTCACCGTGAGATCTTCGTGCATGGAATACACATTGAGACCGGCTCTTTTTTTAGTAAATGTTCATGGCTTGTTCGAAACGTTTTGAAGTTACCTGTGGTGTTTTCTTCCGACTAACATACCAATAGAAGAAAGTGATATTTTAGCTTCCGATTCTGAATTTTGTAGAATTATAGAAGAGAGAAACCATCTCATCCTCGCCCTCACCCTAACTCCTCATTAAAAAGGTAAACAGGAAAACCAAGAAATATTCATTGCCGTAGGGGATTTTATAAGTCACACAAACAGATTTTAATAAAAAAAGCGTTGAACTTATTATCGCCCTATACTCAGTATTAAAATCACGAATTCCTCCATGGTTCTGGTTATGCATTTAAGTACTATAAGTAGTATTTACTTCTGTTCATTTCTCCTATACCTGCCTTCGCTATGTTGTCTTATATTTAAATGGAGAGGGTTCATCTAAGCTCTTAAAACTTGTGACTTAATCTTTCATCATATTGAAACTTAATCAAATAAGTTAAACTAAAACCGGTCAGGTAGGGTAACTAAGCGAATTCTTTTTACTCTCTGAGCGGGGCCTGCAACTTCCCATAATATATCTTTTGTTCAAGCTTTACGAGAAATTTTAAAACTCCAAGATGTCTACCCTAATGGCGTCACAGTTAAAGAACTTGGATCTGGCCTGTGCTAGATTTGTTTGTATAAAGAGTCATATAAGTATAAAGTAGCTGAGATGTCCATTGCCATCTATCAAAGTTTTATTAAGAAGTAGTTTCATCAGGTTAGGCTGCCAAGGACCAGGCCAGAGTTTATGATCTACACTGGGAAAGGACCAGCTGAAGTCAGTTAGGTATAGGATATAGGGCCAATCACCACAGCTGCCCTTAATATCTACATGTGTTACCAATTCGCTTGCTTGAATTGCATATCTGGACAATGCCCAATGTTGAGAAATATACAAAAGGACTGTGAATAAATGATTGATGTCAAACCTACACTATACAAGTATTATCAATAAACTTCAACGCTTCCTCTATGGAAACTTCTAGTGCCAGCTGTGCTCTAATGGTTGCGAGAGGATCAGTTTGGTTTAACTTCTTCCAGGTTCATCGGTGTTGGATAGCAGCTGTTTTCTTCAACAATTGCATACCAAAATGCTGAATTGTTTTGATCATGTCTAAAATACCGGAACTCCCTGTGTAGCTAATACATGTATGTATGGAGCATCATGTATAGTCTGATATACATGTACGCTTCAATCAAGTACCAAGTATTATCAGGTAGTGACAAACCTGCTTCTTTTTTCGATATATATTTTTCAATATAGATACACTCACCCTCATATGTTCACTGTGTATCTTATATTATTCTTAATTTAATCGAAAGCAAAACTGATTTCATGGGTGAGATACACATACGTGAACAAAGAAGCAATTCTATTGTTATGGTAAGATTTTGTATCAGTGCACTCATATCCCCGAGATGAAGATGGCAATTTTTTTCTTCTTTTTTTGTGTGTAATAAACAGATCTTCCTATTTGTTTGTGTGTATATTGAAATATGACTGTCTTTACCGTTACGCTGACATTTCCATTCATATTTATTTTATCTTTATTCTTTAAATATATATTTATAGTTATCAGCAGTTATCAGCAATTTAGACTGAGCTCTTTTGACCGTTATTTTCAGCGTGGGTGGAATGTATACAGATTTGTTCCGATTTGTCTTTTTCGTTTTGCGAAATCAGGACATCTTGTAACGGTAAAGACAGTAAAAGATACTCAACAGTAAATACATTTCTATCGTTAACCGATGGCATCTTGCTTTTTGCAACCACTGATACTATGGATTGTATTATTGCCATTTCTGCATGAAACGGGTTTGCAAGTATGATTTTAACATATACATGAACACTAACGACAATCTAAAGGTATATGAACGTATATATCAAATACTTAGGGGAATTTGGTGACCGACGTTCTCTTGTTCTCTTGAAACTTTCTCCGATCTATAACGGAAAACACCCTCTGCTAACTAATCACATGATTATCGAGCCATGGCCCGTTCTTTCAATGTGTCTTCAACACCAATAGAACATACAGGTAACGCTAAAGACAACATTCATGGAACCGGGTAAAAACTAAACAATCTTCATATATTTTTGGTTTTAATTTAAATAAATAATTTATTTATAAAAAAAAATTTTATACAGGCCAAAATTCTTGCTGATATACGCTATTTCGGAAAACGAAATCTCATTGAAAGTATTCAATCTTGTAATAAGGACACCATATAAAATTGACAGTTTATCGAGTGAAACCATAGAAAAGATTAAATCAAACATTATAACAAACTACAGTCTGTTTGAATCTGCGAGAAAGTCTGAATTTATCTTAAGTTGTGGGACAAAAATTTATCACAAATTTCGGTAGGATTACCAAAAGACTCTAAGAGTGGAATTATATCCATGACCAATGCAGACTGCATATTTCATATCCACAGAGCAGTGACTCATACTACTGCTGTATGCTAGATAACCGCCATGGTTGTGTGTAAAGATACACTTCATTATTGGGGGGTGAAAGTGGTCCTCGTGCTCCGAAACAGAGAAAAATAGAGATCAGAGGAGTATTTATTAACTTATCATGCAGTTTTTGTGAGAGAATTACAGAAATGAAAGATTTGAAAATTTGGATAGAAAAATCGATCTAAAAATGGCTATTGGAAACTTTTTTCTCAGTGGCGTCACATTATGGCGGCCATCTTGGATTTGTTTTTACTCTTTCTTGGAGAGCTTCACCCAAGTTGTGAGTTAGTTTTATAGTCAGGCTTATCGAAAATATATTTAGCCCCCTTCTCCCCCCAACTCCATCCCCGAGGCTGCAGTTACACCCCAAGTCGCCCAGACCAGATCGGGTTGTAAGCGTTACACATTCACTCCGTTAAAAATGCCACTTTCTGTTTTTCTCCATTTTAAAGTGTATCTGTGGCACTTGTGTAAGTGTATGTAATATTCAAGATAACGATGTGAAAAACAAAACGTAGTGAAGTTCTCCTCAACATTTCACTCTTATTCCGACTCAGAGGGTTCAAAGGCAGCTTTCTATAGTGGGATAGAAATCTGCACTGTCCCTTTTGACGTCAGAGATGACTTAACAATAGACCATTTCAAACCGAATAAATCCGATGGTAAAATTGTATGACGATAGCTCACGAGTTCAGCGATCGTCTGACCAATGGAATGCTCGGGTTCTGGAAGCAAAATAATCCGGATGATTCTGAAGTCTATCGGCAAAATGGGGAATCTTGTTCCCACTGTTTACCATTTATTACCTCCACACTGAAGAGATCTTACGAGTGGACAACTGAAGTTATGGAGGTGCACATAGTAAATTTTGGTGTATTTGATATAAGAGTGGGAATAATGTAGCCTCTACGCAATGGTAGTTTCCTTTATCCCATTACAAAACAACGAATTCTTGTATTATACTGGCTAGTAGGTGTGAAGGTAAAATCGTCAAATAGCAGGAAGAGTACGCGTTTTGCACACACACACACGCCATGTTTCCTTCCCAGCGCACCCTCAAAAACACCGCTGCCACAACCTGAAGTGCCTATAACGTGAAATAGATCTCTAAACTTAAATCGAAATATATTATAATATGACTGAAACAGTGTCTTTTTTTCACAAATCTGGGGTGCACTCGAAGAAAACTAGTTCATTAGGGAAAGGAAGTTATCATTTTAGTGAGTATAATTATATCGTTGACTTTCCGGACAAACCCATTTTGTGGCAGTGAATTATTATTGATGAAAAAATGGCGGTCCATCTGCTTCCAGATTTCGATTGGTTACCAGAGATCACATGGTCTTGCGCCATGTGACTTGTGTCGTCGCTACGCTACACGGAATTTGCCGAGCTCTGTGAAAAGGTCTATATGATAATATATATAGTAGTATTTTATACTGATCGTAGCACAGTAGAACAATATTAGATGCTGCGGCAATATGTGTATTGTAGATATACATAGGATTATACCGTTGTTCTCTTCTTTATTGCTTATTTTCTGATGATGTTGCAATATGTATTACTCATGTATTTGCTCGGCCTGTAATAGGTGTATTGCAAATAATTTCAAATTCAAATACTTCGAGTGTCCTGCACCGTCTGTGGGATGTCGCGACAATGCAGAGAATGGAACAGTTTCGTAAAAATGTTGCGTTGTGCCGTGGTTTATCGTTCCATAATAACGTCACAAGTTCCGACAGGCACAATTGTTAAAATTAAAGTCGTAAAACAAGAAAAAGGTTATAAATTCTACAATTTTGAAGATTATCTTGGATATGATGTAAGATTGCAAACATACCACAGTTACACTTTAAGTGAATGATCAGGTAAAGACTGCTAGTGCAGTGAACTGGGTAGTATATTACATATGTATTTAATAGGAAGAGTGATGGTTCGTTGTTCATTTTGAATAAAAATGAAACTAATGGTGTATTTTCTTGCTGATAAGATTCATGGGTAAACATTAGGAGTTCTTATTTATGGATTTAATTTTGATTGTTCTGGAAAATACTTGAAATATTGTTATATATCTGTTGAGATTTCATCTGACTTGGTGAGATAGTCCTTTCACAATGGGTTTTCATGGTACAAGGTAAGCTTTATCTCATTGAGATAGTGGCATGTTCTAAATTTAAGATATCTTTCAAATAAATTACAAATCATGTGAAATTTATCTTTGACTGGGTGTTGTTGTTCTTGTTGTTGATGGTAAACCATAGCATGGCCTATGCCTATGCTTGTGCATGGATCAGTAGATAAAATAAAATAAAAGCTTTCAGCAATCATGGTTCAATTAAGCTAGGTCACAAATGAGAGAAATCGTGATATATGATCTTTTTCAGTTTATAAAAGTTTATATCGAATTATTCTTTCATGTTCAAGACAGGTTAACTCGATTAAGAATTGTGAATTTCTCTTAACCAAGAAATGTCCAGTCTCAAACAAGAATAAAACGGTGCATAATTCAGACCAGAAAAATGCTCCTCCAGACCATGTAATACAGATAAGTAATATCCAGTAACTCATGGCCTGATGAACTGATAGCACATATGGATGCACTGTAACACCAATAGGATTCATAAACAGAATAATCTTTTTCGTTTTCATGCAAAATTCAGTCTTGTCATCAGTATTAACTTTTGGCATATATATATATATGGAGACTTCCTGGCCAACTTCGGGTACCAGTATGGTGAAGATTATCTTCTAGCAATATAATAAGAAAAGTATTTGATTTTCAACATTTTTCCAGGTGAAATTCCATTTATCTTGGGAAAGTTAATTTGTTTAACTCTTTGCTCCATGATGACATCATGCGACACTGCTTTCTGAACCAAAGAGTGGATGCTGGGCTGCCATATATAGACCCTTATAGAATGTTCAACTGAAACTATCATATACAAAACAATTCTGTCGAGCTACAGGTATATTTTTTACCTTCACATGGAAAAGGATAAATCAGTCAGCATATTTAATACTGTTTGAAATAATTGTTAAACTAATAAATTTATTAATTTGTTTGAGATGCCAAATGGTGTCATTATGGAATGGAATGGGGCATCAATTGGCCTCTTTATGGGGCAATGGTAGCAAACCGTTATGGGGCAATGGTAGCAAACCTTTATGGGGCAATGGTAGCAAACCTTTATGGGGCAATGGTAGCAAACCTTTATGGGGCAATGGTAGCAAACCTTTATGGGGCAATGGTAGCAAACCTTTATGGGGCAATGCTAGCAAACCTTTATGGGGCAATGGTAGCAAACCGTTATGGGGCAATGGTAGCAAACCTTTATGGGGCAATGGTAGCAAACCTTTATGGGGCAATGGTAGCAAACCTTTATGGGGCAATGGTAGCAAACCTTTATGGGGCAAAGAGTTAAGAGCCTATTATCAGCAACACAAACCTGTGGCTATGCATCCTTAAACACATACTAGCCTAATACTGGTACCGGATATGTTCATCCCCAATATGTTGTTCAATTTTCAAGTTATTCTTGTTTAAGGCCGGAGATCTTAATTGGGGGAAATATCTTCTCTCGCTTTTGCTATTTTTCTAAATTTTTCTTAATTTTTTAGTTTCTCTTATTTGAGATTTCAGCTTATTTAAGAAAAACCAAGAAAGTGAGAAAAAAGTGGGAGACTGGCAAGAATTTTTTTCCGAAATTAGACAAAAATAATTCTTATTTTCTTGTTTGTGAAATAATATGTTTCTTGATTGTGTGAGTGAGTGAATAGAATTTAACGTCGCTTTCAACAATATTTCAGCTATGTCGCGATGAACTTGAATGAGAAATAATGTTTCTCATTTCAGAAATGAAGCGTTGATTATTTCTTACTTGAGATAAAAATTTTAAAATAACCTTCTTGATTAAGAAAAAACCTCTTGCATGACTCCCAAGAAAATGTAAGAAAAAATAAGAAATTTTAATTTTTTTCTTCTTAAGCGTTTTATTTTTTTACTGTGGATAGCCGTATATAGCCTCTTCTAAGTGAATGGTACGGGTTTTACAGCTAACACAATCAGATTCTACGGAAGGTGGTGGTCGTACCTAGCCTCCTCTCGGTGAATGGTACGGGTTTTACAGCTAACACAGTCAGATTCTAGTAAAGAGGATAGCCGTATAGCCTCCTCTCAGTGAATTGTACGGGTTTTACAGCTAACACAGTCAGATTCTAGTGAAGAGGATAGCCGCATAGCCTTCTCTCAGTGAATGGGACGGGTTTTACAGCTAACACAGTCAGATTCTAGTGAAGAAGATAGCCGTATATCCTCCTCTCCGTGAATGGTACGGGTATTACAGCTAACACAGTCAGATTCTTGAGGAGAGGATCGAGAGCCGTAAATATGTTCTCCTCTCAGTGAATGGTACGGGTTTTACAGCTAACAGTCAGATTCTAGGAAAGATGATAGCCGTATAGCCTCCTCTCAGTGAATGGTACGGGTTTTACAGCTAACACAGTCAGATTCTAGGAAAGATGATAGCCGTATAGCCTCCTCTCAGTGAATGGTACGGGTTTTATAGCTAACACAGTCAGATTCTAGTGAAGAGGATAGCGGTGTATAGCCTCCTCTCAGTGAATGGTACGAGTTTTACAGCTAACTCAGTCAGATTCTAGGGAAGAGGATAGCCGTATATAGCTTCCTCTCAGTGAATGGTACGGGGTTTACAGCTAACACAGTGATATTCTAGTGAAGAGGATATCCGTATATATCCGCAGAAGACTATACTGTGAAGTCATGTGGCTCGGTCAGTATGTCGGCACCTTTTCCCACTTCCCTTATATGTGTTGTAATAGCCTCCTCTCATTAATGGTACGGATTTTCCAGCTAACACAGTTAGATTCTAGGGAAGAGGATAGCCGTATAGACTCCTCTCAGTGAATGGTACGAGTTGTACAGCTAACACAGTCAGATTCTAGTGAAGAGGATAGCCGCATAGCCTCGTCTCAGTGAATGGTACGGGTTTTACAGCCAACACATTCAGATCCATTCCGCTTTGATGACGTCACAGTGACGTCATTTTCAAAAACGGCATTTTTTGGTCTATTTTTCATTCAGATTTTCCGAATTTTTTATTTATGCAATTTCTCCGCAAAAACTGCATGATAAATTATTAAATATTAATGTGATGTGAAGTAAAATAGTTTTTGCCCGCGTTTCATCGCGGAAAAGCAGAAATTTTGAAGAAATATGACAAAAAACATCACTTTTCTGGGACCCCACGTGGCCGCCGTCTTGAATTTTCCCATGATCCTCTGCTCGGGGGGTTATGCAAATAGGCTCAAAATAACCCCAATATGATAAACTATAAAGTCACGGAGTTTCATCTCTTCATTTTTGATAAGTTTGGTAGGGGGGCCATTTCGACCCCCCCCCCCCTCCCCCCAGGCCAGGTAGGGTTAAGTAAGAATCCGCATGTAGTAAGATTAATTGTCTTATTAAGTTGTTTTCCTAAATATAAAATAACTTTTCTTAATAGCCGAGATGCAATTTCTTTCAAATGGAAAGATTTTCTAAATATAACAGGCCTACAAATGCTATATTTAACCCTATCTGGCCTGGGCGATTTTGGGTGTACCGCAGCTTGGGGGGGGGAGTACTCCCCCCCTTGTATATTTCCGAAACTGAGGGCTGAAACTTAACACACTATATCTTTGGGTCAAACTCTACAATAAAATGTACAAAAACCCAAGATGGTCGCCATAATGGCTTCACTGTGACGTCATTTTCAAAAAGAGCAATTTTGGACGATTTTTCTGTCAGAATTTTCGATTTTTTTATTTTTGTTTTTCTTTGCAAAAACTGCATGATAAATTAGTAAATAATAATCTGATATGAAATAAAATAGGTTTTACCCAATTTTCCATACAGAAAAGCAAATATTTTGAATAAATATGACCAAAACATCACTTTTCTGGTACCCCTCATGGCCGCCATTTTGAATTTACCCATGATCCTCTGTTCGGGGGTCATGCAAATAGGCTCAAAATGATCCCAATATGATAGTCTAAAAAGTCAAGGAATTTCAGCTTTTTATCAAATCAAGAAATCATCCATGAGATATATCTAGTTTGAAAATTCTGATTTTTTTTACCTAGAAATATATCATGGAATTAATCTAGATATTTTTCTTGAAACAGACAAACTCACCAGCGCTTCATTTCTTAATTAAGAAAAGGTCTGATTCTTAATTGAGAAATCATCCATGAGATTATCTTGCTCGAGAAAAAAAGGAAACAATCACGACATGTTACGATTCATCAGCAGACAACACTTCTCCTCTGAACGCTCAAATACGCGTTTAGGCAAAATCCATATACATGTATATAATTGTTTTATTCGGCTTACTTTACTGAATGAAGAATTTTTTTCTGAATATTTTAGATGAAATTTCCTGAAGATGAATTAAGAGAATGATTATTTGCTGTGCATACAAACAGAAAACCCTGGAAAAATTTCCATCATTAAGTTTTGTGAACTTATTTAATTTAAAAAAATGGCATTGCCTTCAACGATAAGTTAACTTAGATATCGCATGTTGAAACATTGTGCTCAAAACTGTATAGAAATATAGGTACCGGTATCATTAATAATATCAAGCATAATATTGACAGGAAAACCCTAATTATGACTCTACTCTTCTCGCTGTGGATAATCGCTATATAAATGTCGCAGTGAAGGATATATATCCAGCTTCAGTGGATTTGAAGGAAACTATAGATAGCCCTAACGGCACATCATATTTAGACCTATATTTCTACAAAAATGAAGCGGGCCTTCTCTCTCGTCGGCTTATTGACAAAAGAGATGATTACAATGTCGACATCGTAGACTGTCCCTTTCTCATTTGCTAAATCCTGTGTTAAATGAGAGATTTTAATCAACGTCACAAAATGATATCGCAGAAACTTATAAAACAAGTGAGAAATGACTACATTGTAGTCAAAACCTGCGGCAGTGGCAATAATACAGTGAGAGACATATCAGCGGAGGTAGTGGTAATTGTAGAAAAAAGCGCCTTCTGCCAGTGTTTTTATGCCAATGGAAGTAATGTAACCCACAATTGTAGGGATTGCGTAATAGTTCTGATACCATATATATATATTCACTTTCCCCATTCAAAATCCGACGATTTGACAGACGAACTCACCATGATCGCTTTGGCAATGTTTTGGTACAAGTATCGTGTATGCCAAGTTTCAAAACATTCGGTTCAGTCGTTACTTTTTGCAAATCAAGAAGGCTTTCAAATATTTGGAAATCCAAACAAATTTCGAGGATTTAGTCATAGCGCGAAAATCTGCGCTCTTCAGTCTCTCTTCTCGCTTAATTTGCCGATCAAAATGGAAAATTTATATTTCCTTCAAAGTTATTTTTCAATAAATTTAGTATCAGGTCTATCACTTCGATCTGTGAAACTACGGAATGGTATTTAAGGCTTTATCGAACTGTCCAAGAGGCATAATGACACTTTTTCACTATTCGAATTGAGGCCTGTTACAGTCTTGATATTCGATTAAAATAATTAATTAGGTTTCTGCATTTACGTTCGTTATGATCTGCGAACTAAATTCCTTGCCACTATTTTCCACGCAGCAAGTCAATACCAAGACATGGTTTGCTTCTTCTATATAAATGATTAACTATTTCATTCTTAGGAAATATCATCTCATCTGACATGTTCGGCCAAGCCTTTTTGAAGGTTGCTAATTTTATTAATTTCTTTTCTTTAAAATCAAATTCTGCAAACAAGAAACATTTCTAGACAGTATCTATGGATATCTTCCTATACTCAATTGGCGAATATGTTTGTCACTAAGTCATTCCGAAGGTGATTCAAGTGCGAAGTTTCGGGGCTAGTTCACTAAACAAGGTCTGTGTGTAAGAGAATGATGTCGAATTCTCGTTATTATCTATTGATACATCAAATTGTTGCATTCGCGATAATGACTGCCAAGTTAAAGTCAATGCGAAAGGTATCTAAGTATCAAAATCAAACTAAAAAAGTCCTCCAGGAAAACAAAGGCACTAGCTTTTGGCCACGAGGTCAACTAGATCGTTTTTATGGCCAGTATCTGCTATATATGACGTAATTCCATTCGTAAAACTGATTGACAAAGTAACGTATAGAATTTTGTATAGAACCAGTAAATTCTAGCAGAAATGGGCTCTGACTTGAGAGAATGATGTCAAATGCAATATGTTTCTGCGCATTGTCTGCTGATACACATAAGTATTGAATTTACGGAAGTGATTAATGCTATTCTAAAGGGATTCTGAGTGCTGAAGAGGACGGGAACATCAATACCAGCGAATCAAGGCCCTGGCTTGCGAGAATGAGGATAGAGAGGCTGTGTTCCGAAAGAGAATCATTCAAAATAGCTATTTGCCAAATGTCATGCTTGTAACCGAAAGTGCACAATATAATTGCACGACTGCGAGGTATTGTTCGCGCACAGGGGTGTCTAACACATTAAATACTACATAGTCATGTCTGTCTCTTCCAAGTGGGCTACCATTTGAAATCGTCCGGTAATGAGTGAGTCCATCTGAATCCTTTCGTCGGCAAAATAAGCATTCAAGATTCAAGATTTTATTGTACAAACACCAGTCAAAGGCAGAGTACAAAATTTTAAGAGGAATACAACAAGAGAAACAATTGAACAGTGACATGAATATTAATATTTATATATATGTTATATCTGAGAGATATGTTATATCTGAGTGTTACCGTTGATATTAGAACCTTGATTTTTGGCATGAAGGAGCATTAGGGGACTGCTACCAGCATGACCTACTTTTGATGAAAATTTCTGGTGATTTTTAATTAAAATCACTGGTGATTCTAACTTGGGCCGTGCCCATCTTAATATTGGCAGGATTTCAACTGGGGGTCCAAGAGTTCAGCGTACGTCGGAGTCCTAATGCATACCCTACTTCTTATGTCCTGTGACGTTATTCACACTGGGCATGAAGGTGATTAGGGGACTGTTGCCAGCATGTTTCGAGCTGACCTACTTTTGATGAAAATTTCTGTTGATTTTTGATTAAAATCACTGGTGATTCTAACTTGGGCCGTGCCCATCTTAATATTGGCAGGATTTCAACTGGGGGTCCAAGAGTTCAGTGCGTGTCGAAGTCCTAATGCCTACCCTACTTCGTAGGTCCTTTGACGTTATTCACACTATTCTGATGTATAATAAATCCAATCCGCAAATTAACGAAGCAATAATTCATTCCACCGAATATAGTTGCAAATGAATTCAAACGCGCTTGAATACAGTGTTGTCATGTGAGATTGGAAGTTGAAAAGAAAAGTGTGGCAGAGATCACACTCTCTTAGCGCATGCGCATTTCAAAAAGTCACAAGAACAAGAAGAAGAAGAACAACAACAACGCGAGCCTCCCGTAGACCTGCGTGCCGCAGGTAACAAGGCTATATCACCAAGCGCCTCCACTCAAAGTTTCTCAAATAGGCGACACATATCGGATGCTTATAGCAAAAAACGAGCATAGCGTGCAAGCTCTATGGCGTTACGTTTCGTAACTTGTGTCTAATTCCGCTTAACCCGGTACTAGGGGCCGTATGCACCAATGCACTTCAAGTTCTTCATGATGTTCATATGAACAGTCACAATGAAAGCTTGACTGAGATACATCATTCTCTAGATGTCGACTTTACCACGAATATCATGGAGTAAGAATAATTATCAGCGATACGGATTCAATATATATATATATATTGCCGGCATCATTGGAAATTCTTGACCGCTTCTCTCTTGCAGGAAACTGGTTTATGTTTATCTATACTTTGATTTTGTTTGAATTTAGTGTTAATGTTTGTATATAGAATATAGAATAGCTCTTTGAATTATGAGATTTTTTAATGGACGACGGCTGAATAATGAATGACGGACCAGGCGCTTGTAATGCATTATTCCACTGTTATATTTCCTACTGCAGTATGGTATGGGCCAATGCCTATCCAACACACTTTCAACCAACAGTTGTCTTACAAAACAGGCTGATTATAACATCTAGTAACAGATATGCTCACAGCAGTCACCTGTTCTTGGAACTCAACATTCTACCATTGCGCAAAGTAATTGACCACTTAGTCTTAATATATTTACATAAATTTATTTATTACTCTGTCTTTCTTCCCCACATTTTACAAAACTACTTTAATAAGTTATCAGCGATACACAACTATCTTACCAGACAGGCAAACTTTAATTTATATAGGACATTTTATAATTCACAGCTTTCATTCTACTCCATCAAAATAAAAGGACCACGTATAACAGAAGGAATGCACTCACTGCCGATTTTAAGTCTTGTGCTTCCAAGTCTTTATTTAAATCTTCACCTTGAAGTCTTGTGCTTCCAAGTCTTTATTTAAATCTCGCCACAAATCTGTCTTGTTGAGTGTGCTTAATATTGCATCAAAAATCTGTGCGTAATTATGCCATAATGTATATGTGTATGCTTTACGTTTTATGTTTAACCTCAATTAAAGTCCGCAGTAGTATACAAAACCCGAATTGATAGAATAGCGCCTCACTGCGCATGCGCAGAACCTGGTGTGACGTCATAAGTGTATGTGGATTGGGGCGTATTGGGGCGTGGCCTGTGTATGAGTGTCATGTGTGGGAGGTGGGTAGAAGATGGCCGCGAGTGTGAGTGAGTGCAAGATGTGGGAGGTGGGTACAAGATGGCCGCGAGTGTGAGTGAGTGCAAGATGTGGGAGGTGGGTACAAGATGGCCGCGAGTGTGAGTGAGTGCAAGATGTGGGAGGTGGGTACAAGATGGTGGCTGTGGGTGGTGGGAGGTGGGTGGAAAATAGTTCCGGCAAAAAAAAAAAAAAAAAAATGTATTCATCCGCGGTGATGCGGTTTGGCCGCGGTTTTGGCGGTGATTCGGTCTCGGAAAAAAGCTTCCGCGGAGAAAAAGTAGTCCCTAGATAAAATGGACCGATGGGGTCGAGTGAGGTATCAAAGTGAAGCTTAGGTGAAGGGGCATCTAATGGGCTGGGTGAGGGGTTGACATATCGGCCTTTTGCGCATGCGCGGTGGCCGAAGGGTATGAAAATAGCCTTTTTGGAACTAGGGGAGCCCCTAGTGGACCGATGGGGTCGAGTGAGGTATCAAAGTGAAGCATATGTGAAGGGGCATCTGATGGCCTGGGCGCGGGGTTGAACTATCGGCATTCTGCGCATGCGCGGAGGCCCAAGGGTATGGAAATAGACGTTTTGGAGCTAGGGAAGCCCCTAATGGACCAATGGGGTCGAGTGAGGTATCGATGTGAAGCATTCGTGAAGGGGCATCTGATGGGCTGTGTGTGGGGTTGAAATATCGGCATTCTGTGCATGCGCGGTGGCCCAAGGGTATGGAAATAGCGGTTTTGGAGCTAGGGGAGTCCCTAATGGGCCAATGGAGTCGTATGAGGTATCAAAGTGAAGCATTCGTGAAGGGGCATCTGATGGACTGGGCGTGGGGTTGAAATATCGGCATTCTGCGCATGCGCGGTGGCCCAAGGGCATGAAAATAGCCTTTTTGGAGCTAGGGGAGCCCCTAATGGTCCAATGGGGTCGAGTGAGGTATCAAATTGAAGCATTCATGAAGGGGCATCTGATGGACTGGGTGTGGGGTTGAATTAGGATCATTCTGCGCATGCGCGGTGGCCCAAGGGTATGAAAATAGACGTTTTGGCATCTAGGGAACCCCTAATGGTCGAATGGGGTCGAGTGAGGTATCAACGTGAAGCCTAGGTGAAGGGGTATTTGATGGCTGGGTGGGTGCATGTAAAATTTTTCCTGAAAAAAAAAATACGGAACACGGACTTTATCGAAAAACCTGGAAAAATGCCTATATGGGGTATGAGGGGTATATAGGTCGCCGGGCTTAACGGGGCTTGTCTATCAACAGAGTTATCTTCCCCTAGTTCCAGGGTGGGTGTATGTAAAAATTTTCCTGAAAAAATACGGAATACGGACTTTATCCTAAATTACGGGAAAATAATGAATTGCTTGAGTTTAACTTGTAATAAAATTTACAGGTGCCCTGACATTTATTGTAAAATGAAAAGCTGTAGAAAACTCAGAGTCAATTTAAATATTTATTTGTATTGAGAAAATTATAAGAATTTCGAAGAGAAAAGAGCCGAGATAATGTCTGTCTGTCCTGGAAATCAGCTGATCAGCAATAAATCGACATCTCCGTGACCTTCAACGAGATTTTGACATTAGGTTTTACCCGCTTTTATCACAAATCATTATAAAGAAATTGTCACACCCGGTGAACCCCTGAAACCCACATCCTACCTGAGAGTTTGGTAAGATATTCCATTCATTCGTTCCCGTGGAGTAGAATTTCATCCACCAGCTTTCACTGTTGTGGTACGGGAGCGGTAGTTTTGCACTGATGAAAACGAATGTCGTCCTCTCTCACGAAACCAAACACAAAA